>VZQC01014736.1:2660649-2873530 GCA_009823505.1 Rhizomys pruinosus | reverse complement strand
CCCACCCCAACCGAGATCATGCATTCTGCCATAACTGTCCTGCATATTTCTCTCAGTTTTTTTTTCCATTTTTTAGCTATAAGTGATAATCCATGAGTACAAGCATCCTTCATGTAAAACCAATTTGCAGGCTGTTGTGCCCAAACCCCCACAGCCCCACCTTCCAGCGTGTGGTGAGGGGTTGTATGTTCAATCAGGTTGATCAAATGAGGGTCCAGACTACACCGCTGTAGTTTCACCATTCACCCCAATCGCAGCCCTCACATTCTACCACGCCCCCTCTTCCGCAGATTATTCCCTGGGCTTAGAAAAGGGGCGCAGGTGGATGAGAAGCAGAACAGTCCACTCTCTCTGGAGCTGTTGTCTTGGACTCTGGTCAATTCTGGCTGTTTCCTTTCATGGGCTGACGGTTTGTCCAGGAATAACCTTCTTATACGGTACATAACAACCTGCCCAGGGTGGTACCACTCATTGTGGGCTGGGCCTTGCTCCCCTTTGAAACTAGAAACTTCACAAGCCAGGCCTCCATCTTCTATAAATCCTTCAGCAAAACTTCTCCAAGCTCCACAGTAACAATCTTTAGGCATTCAATGACCTTCCCAGCCCAAAGTTCCAAATGCCTCCACAATCCTTCCCCAAAACACCAAGGTCAGGTCTGTCACAGCAATACTCCACTCTTCTGTACCATTTTCTGTCCTAGTTTGTCTTCCATTGCTGTGACAAAACACTCTGACCAACACCAACTTGTGGAGGAAAGGGTTTATTCAGCTTACATCTCCTGGGTCACAGTTCTCACTCAGGGAGCTCAAGGCAAGAACTCAGGGCAGGAACCTGGAAGCAGAAGCTGAAGCACAAGCCATAGAGGAATGCTGTTCATTGGCTTGCTCCCCTGGCTCATGCCCAGTCCTCCTTCTTGTACGGTACACAACAACCTGCCAGGGTGGCACCACTCATTGTGGGCTGGGCCCTCCCACACTGCTCGACCATCAAGACAATACTTCACAGATGTGACCACAGGCCAATTCAATGGAGCCAACTCCCCAATTGAGGCTCCCTCAACCCAGGTGTGTCAAGTTGACACTACAGCTATCCAGCACAGGAGTCTTAAGAGGACCAGGAGCTCAAGAAAGATCAGAGGTTCAAAGTCAGCCTTAACTACCTGACAAATTTGAGGACAGCCTGGGCTACTTGAGAACTTGTCTCAAAGTCTTCTGGGCTCATCCCTGGAGATCAGGGGATTGTCATTGATGGTTTTATTTGATTAGGAAGAGCAGCAGTCATAAGGACTAGTCATTTGATTCTCTCAACAAGAACATAGGGCAATTGTTGCATTGCTAGAGGGACCCTTGGATGCTACCCAGGCAACCAGGGGACCTTTTATTTTAATGTGCTAATTTACAGAGAGGCCACAAGATACAGTGAAGACAGGAAAAGGCATATTTAAATGTGAAAACAGACAAACCTAGGAAAGGTATGTGAACTGCTTATGACACATTATCCTTAGTTGAAAAAAGGGGTGAATTTTATAAAGTGTTAATTCTTTTCCTTCTAGTCTCTTTAAAAGTAAGGTAGCCTGGAAATACTGTGCAGCAGAGGCAGCCATGTGCCTGTATATCCCAAATCTAATTGGCTATTGGCTCTCCCCTTGGAGAAATAACCCATGGCTGATGCCACAAGCTTACATCCTCTACAGGTTAGGAGATGTTATAAGCCACAGTAAGACCCTGTCATATTTAACAGGGGGGAAAATTGTAATTCATGGATTAATATATCCAAACATGTGTCTATGCTAAAGTAACCTACCATAACTATTAGTGCTGCTTAAATACCTATATATCTAATTGCTTGTTCTTCATTAGTAGGATCGAAAGGTTATTCCTGGACAAACTGTCAGCCCATGAAAGGAAACAGCCAGAATTGACCAGAGTCCAAGTCAACAGCTCCAGAGAGAGTGGACTGTTTTACCTCTCATCCACCTGTGCCCCTTTTCTAAGCCTAGGGAACAACCTGCGGAAGAGGGGGCGTGGTAGAATGTAAGGGCTGCGATTGGGGTGAATGGTGAAACTACAGCAATGTAGTCTGGACACTCATTTGATCAACTTGATTGAACAAACAACCTGTCACCCCCCACTGGATGGTGGGGCTGTAGGTGTTTGGGCACAACAGCCTGCAGATAGGTTTTGCATGAAGGATGCTTGTACTCATGGATTATCACTTATAGCTAAAAATGAAAAAAAAAAACTGAAAGATGCAGGACAGTTATGGAAGAATGCATGATCTGGGATGGGGTGGGGGTCGGGGGGGGAGGGAAAGGGAAATAAGCCTGAACTGAATTGGAAAAAATGTATGAAATGCACAAAGCATCAATAAAAACTAATTAAAAAAAAAAAAAAGTAAGGTAGCCTATTTCCCTTCAGCTGCAAAGTAGGAGAGCTCTGCCATGGCCAAGTTCTTTCTCAGGAGTGTGTGGATTCTTTAATCCTGGGAGGACCCCTTGAAGGGCTGGACCCCTCCCCGCCTCTTATGGAAGAAGGAGCCTCAAAGAATTTGGTTCTCTGGGCTGGAGAGATGGCTCAGCAGTTAAGAGCACCGACTGCTCTTGCAGAGGACCCGGGTTCGATTCCCAGCACCCACATGGTGGCTAAGAACTGTCTTTAACTCCAGTTCCAGAGGAATCTGACACCCTCTTCTGACCTCCGCAGCATTGCAAGATGTGGGTGCACAGACCTGCATGCAGACAGTACATTCATACACATAAAAACTAATAAGTTAAAAAAAAAGAATTTGGTTCTCAAGCATGCTAGTTCAAAGGAAACTAAAGGATTTAAAAGAAATTTAGTGTATGTGTGTGTGTGTATCTGTTCACATACCCATGTGCCCATGTGTGTGTGTGTGTGTGTGTGTGTGTGTGTGTAGACCAGAAGTTGGCACTGGGTGTCTTTTTCTCTTCTTCTTCTTCTTCTTCTTCTTCTTCTTCTTCTTCTTCTTCTTCTTCTTCTTCTTCTTCTTCTTCTCCTTCTCCTTCTTCTTCTTCTTCTTCTTCTTCTTCTTCTTCTTCTTCTTCTTCTTCTTCTTCTTCTTCTTCGTCTTCTCCTTCTTCATGATCTTCTTCCTCTTCTTCTTCCTCTTCTTCTTCCCTTCTTCTTCTTCTTCTTCTTCTTCTTCTTCTTCTTCTTCTTCTTCTTCTTCTTCTTCTTCTTCCTATTTGATTCAGGGTCTCCCTGTAGCCTCAGCTGGTCTGGACTTGCTATGTAGACCAGGCTGTCTTGGATCTCACAGGCATCTGCCTTTGCCTCCTCAGTATTGGGATTAAAGGTGTGAGTCACCACACCTGGCACTCATCTTGTTTTTGTTTTTGTTTTGACACAGGGTCTCTCACTGAACCAGGAGATGGCTGTTTTGGTTAGACTGCCTCTGCCTCCTAGGGCTGGGGTTACAGGCAGGCACTGCACAGCTGTTTATTTACATGGGTGCTAGAGATCTAAACTCAGGTTCTCGTGCTCGCACAGTGAACACTTTAACCCACTGAACCATGTCTCAAGCCCTAAAGGATGTTGTTAAAAAACATAAATCTTAGTTTAAGCAAGATATCATATCTCTCAAGTACTTCATTCACTGTGTCCAGGGAGCTTGTGGTGACAACTAAAAGCAGATGGCTTCTGAAAAACTCATATGGGCTTTCAGGTACTCCAAGGCTCACCTCCAAATAATAAAATTCCATTTCATCTTCAGGAAAGAAACACCATAGAAGACAATTCACAGGACACAAAATCAAGTCTACACCAAAGCGATCTGAATGTTGAGGTACTGGTTAAACTGGTAAGCCAATTGTTATTTGCTAGAATTTTTTTTACTCTGGTTAGTTCTTTGCTTTCCTTGGAAATTTATCTTAGGGAAAGAAACAACCAAGCAACCACTAAACATTCTGGAGGAGAATCCAGTTGGTAGATTTCCTTTTTCTATTAGCTATGCCTTAGACTCAAAGGAAGTTGAGCCAATGAGAAAAAAAAAATTGAGCCAAAGAATGGAGGTGTGTGCCATACTGGGAGAAAACCAAATTGCATGTGACCACATGGTTTTCCATAACCAGGACGTCATTTAAAGAAATGACACACTGGGCCTGGTGGTGCACGCCTTTAATCCCAGCACTCCGGAAGCAGAGGCAGGAGGATCTGTGTGAGGTCAAGGCCAGCCAGCCTGGTCTACACAGCGAATTCCAGTTCCAGGCCAGCTGGGACTAAAGGGAGACCCTGTCTCAAAAAGGCCAAAAAAAGAAAGAAAGAAAGAAAGAAAGAAAGAAAGAAAAAAAAAAAAAGAAAAGAAATGACGCATGGGGCTGGAGGGATGGCTCAGTGCTTCCAAGCACTGGCTGTTGTTGACGAGGACCTGGATTCAGTTCCACAGGATGGCTAACAACCTTTCATAACCTGGTTCCAGGGCATCCAAAGCCCTCCCCTGACTTCCATGGGCATTTCACAACATGGATGCACTTACACACAACATGGATGGATGCACTTACACACAACATGGATGCACTTACACACATGCAGCCAATACACTCATACACATAAAATAAAAGAAATGACATGCAGACATAAATGTTTACAGTTTCCAATTGGTCTACCAACTTATAATCGGTTTAAAAGATGACTGTGGATCTCTGTGAGTTCAAGACCAGCCTGGTCTACATAGTGAGTTATAAGCCACTTGGGGTTACAGGGAGACCCTGTTTCAAAATGGCACCCCCAAAAAGTTGACTGTAATGAATATAGTGTTGAGGGCTCTGCACTGGTGAAAAGGGCAGCTTGGAGAGGGCGCTGCTGCACACCCTGAGGGTGGCCTGGCCAGTCAACTGAAGTGCACAGCATATACATATTTCTTTGGAAATTTCAACATGATCATACATTTGTTACATTTAATTCTCAGAAGACTCTAAAATAGATATTAGTATCTACAATTAGAAAAATTAAGTGGCCTACTAAGGTCAGACACTCAGAAAACTGTGAGTTCTGCGGCCTTGATTTGAGACCTAGCCCAGTGCCCATCACACGGAGGGAGCCCGGGGCAGGCCTTGGCCTCAGAACACAGCTTCTCACCCTTCCCTGAATCCGTCCTCAGGATTCAGCAATGAGGCTGATGATTCTCTGATGGTAGTGACTGCCTCAGCCTCCTAGGGCCTGGGTGCTGGGCGCTGGGATCACAGGTCTGTACCACACTTGGCTAGAATTAATTTAAATATTGGGGGCATATTAGGGGTTGAACCCAGAGGCACTCTATTCAAGTGCTCTATCCCTGAGTTATATCTCTGCCCTTGGTTTTGAGTCAGGATTTTGCTATGTAGCCCAGGCTGGCCTCGAACTCATGATTCTCTTTTGCTTTCCGTGATAAATGAAAAGCACTAAAATTCCCTACTAGAACAGGTATGCAAAGATTTTTATGTTGTTTTGCTAAAACAGTGAGATTAAACTCACTTCTGGAATATAAGGGGGGACAAAATGCCCTGCCACTACAGGAAGGGGGGCTTTTCACAAGATCTCCCCCCTTCGGCCCATTTCCCTGGGTATTCCTCCCACACCACCCCTATCTGATGTCAGCCAAGCGTCCTTGGCTATCTATGGGGAGGACTATGCTTGTGCACATCAGGGCCACTTCTTGTATCAGTCACCTTAATGTTTTCTCAGTAGAAGAAAGAAAATGCAGTGGGCGGGATGTGGTGGCCTCGGGCCCCTCCCCTCCCCTCCCCCAGCCCAGCCCAGCCCTGGTGGCCTCTTCGAGCACCTCCTTGCTGTGTGAGAGCAGGCTCTGGGGAAAAGGCCCAGCTTCGCTCTAGCCTGGCTTCACTTCCACCTGCTGTTAAGACTGTCAGGGATGGCTTCGGCCTCTGTCTGCCGGCAGCAGAGGCGTGCTTTTGATGACTGCGGCCCTGCGGTGCCCTGCCAATATGCTGTTGACCCACCGGCAGCATCGGTGGTCCGCTGAGCTCTGGGCTGGTTCATCTAGATTGGCAGCACTGCACCTTCCCTTGGGAAGATCCTTGTTCTGGGTCTTGCCCCCTTCTCAGGCTTCTTTCCCCCGAATTCCCGATGTGTCTGCAGGAAAGAAAACTCCAGAAGGACTCAGACCAGCGAACTCGAGTTGTGAGGGAATTGTTGGAGAGTGAGAGGCAGTACGTGCAGGTGCTCGGAGCCCTGAGGGATGTGTACGCCAGGCCCCTCAGGGCAGCGCTGTCCTCAAACAGAGCCATTCTGAGCGCCGCCAACATCCACATCATTTTCTCTGATATTCTGCGGATCTTAAGTCTCAACAGGTAAACTCGAGGACGGATCTTTTGAAAAGCACTCCCTGGGCAGTGGAAGAACTCACAATATGTTTCAAAAGCTCCACCGAGGCGCAGCATGCTCTGTGAGAGGCTGAGCAGGTGTCATGGTCTAGACGGTTGGGAGGGAGGGGTCACCTTGGATCCACGGGGTGCGCGCTGGGTACCAGTTATGGCGCTTGGTGCTGAAGCTTTTGGAGCTGCCACTCTCCCCAGAGGGCTCTGAAAACATCCCGTAGCACCGGCTCTTTGCCTATGTGACATTCAGGAATGCTACTATTGTGGTGGAAATGTGGGGTCCCCACAGTAATTTGTCTCTCTTCACCCAGCTTCCCCATTCTGTGAAATCCACACTCTTCTATGGCAGATAAAAGAACTCAGTTTATCAAAACCATAAAAAAACTATGTTGAAAATGCAACACCACCAACAATAAATTCATAGCTGAGGTTTGAAGGCCATCCCAGACTCCTTTCAAGATGCACTCTTCTCACGTTGCAGAGAGTTTCTAGATGACTTGAGAGACAGACTACAAGAATGGAGCCCAGCTCACTGTGTGGGGGAAATAGTCATAAAGTTTGGAAGCCAGTTGAACATATATACCAATTTCTTCAACAATTACCCCGTTGTTCTGAAAACCATTGAGAAGGTAAGTGTTAGTTGTGTTACCAGCACCTTCCATTGTCTAATCCAAATGACAGAAGTTAATGGAAAGGGTGGCCTGCTTCTCCACTGTTCATTCCTGGTCCTGAGATGTAGGGCCCAGGTCCTGTGCTCAATTCCGTCATTGCCACAAGCTCGCAGGTTCGAGCTTCCTGTGGCCTGAAAACCTTTGCTTCCTGCTCATGAAGCAGCTTTGGCTCTTAGGCTCTTACAGTCTTTCCACCCACATGGTCTCTGAGCTGTGGGTGAGAGAGGTTAATACAGGAGTCCTCGCCAGGGACACACGCTCTGCAGTCTCTTAATCTTTTTTTTTTTTTTTTTTTTTTTTTTTGTTTGGTCTTTTCAAGACAAGGTCTCCCTGTAGCCCTGGCTGTCCCAGAACTCATTCTGTAGATCAGGCTGGCCTTGAACTCACAAAGATCTGCCTGCCTCTGCCTCCTGAGTGCTGGGATCAAAGGAGTGCACCACCATGCCTGGCTGCAGTCTCTTAATATTTAAAACTTGGCCACTTGAGACCTTCTATATGTTCTTCACTCTGTCATAAAGGAAGCTTCACTGACGAGAGTTGAGGCGTGCGCTGGTTTTGTCTCTAACTCTCATTTTGCTATGTTTCATAAACCTGAGGTACAGAAGTTTAACTGGAGATATATCACCTAGGACTGGGCATCTCTCAGATGTATATTCTTTGTGTCTGACCAGTTGTGGGATTCTGCAATAGCATCTGTATGTTGCAAAAAGGGGCTTCTTTGATGAGTGGTGTGTGTTACACCTGTCTGTAAATATAAGGATCTAAAATTAGCATATGGTAAGAAATTCCATTTGTGTAGAAATACGAAAGGGATATGGTTTTCTCTATGATCTATGACATCTCCAGCCATGTGTGTTCAACAGCTATTTAGTTGATCTTAAAGCCCTTTCGATGGGAGTGAATTCATTGATGGCACTGTAAACATAGCTGGAGAAGTTATAGTCAAATTATTATAGAAATGAAGGAAGATTTATTACATGGCAGGCACTTTATGGTTAGGATTCCTCCCCCACCCCACCCCACCCCACATACATACTATGAGTTAGTGTTCTGGATAGCTTTAGTTGTCAGCTTGACACACCTGAGTTGAGTGAGCCTCAACTGAGGAATTTCCTCCATTGGGCTAGCCTGTGGCCATGTCTGTGAGGCATTTTCTTGATTTTTGAATAATGTTTGAGGGTCCAGGCCACTGTGGGTGCTGCCATCCCTGGGCAGGTGGTCCTGTCTTATATACAAAAGAAGGTTGGAAATAAAGAAGAAAAAGAAAAAAGGAAAAGAAAAAAGAAAGCAAATTGGGCATAGGCCAAAGGAGCAAGCCAGTAAGCAGTGTTCTTCCATGGCCTGTGCTTCAGCTCCTGCTTCCAAGTTCCTGCCCTGAGTTCCTACCTTGGGCTCCCTAAGTGATGAGCTGTGACCCAGAAGATGTAAGATGAATATACCCTTTCGTCCTCAAGTTGGTGTTGGTCAGAGTGTTTTGTCACAGCAATTGAAGAGTTAGCTGTGATATCCATTTTAGTTGAAATTCAGAGAAGTTAAGTAACTTAACAAGGCCACTATTCAATTCAATGTAGTTCAAGTCCAAACCCACCCTAATTGCAAAACCCGTGGTCATTCCTCTTTGCCGATTAAGTTCAGTGGATATAGGTCTGTGATATAATTAATATAGTACAGTAATGAGTTAGAAGACATCAATAGTACTGTTCGTACCTTGACTAGATGGAAATGTGCCCTTTTTGCTCTGAGTGTTCCGTAGATCACTAGTGGAAGGCTTTACAACCATCTTGGAAAGCTGTTTTCACAATGTGATTCTCATCTTTTAGTGCAGAGAAATGACACCGGCCTTCAGAGCTTTCCTGAAGAGGCATGATAAAACCACTGTTACCAAAATGCTCAGGTGAGTTTCCAGGGAGAACACTTAGACCAGAGGATAGGCTCTCCTCAACCTACTGATAAGATCAGAGCCCCTTCCTTCTGCCCTGCACAGTCTTCCAGAGCTGCTTCTGTACCCATCCCGGAGATTTAAAGAATACATTCATCTACTCTACGCTCTGAGACTCCATACTCCTGCAGGACATGTAGACCGTGGGGACCTGAGCACTGCAATTGATCAGATAAAAAAATATAAAGGCTATATAGATCAGGTGAGTGACTTTAAAAGGTTTCAGTGTTTCGTAGTGCTCTCATCTGAAGACCCAAGATACCCTCTTTTCTGTGAGAGGCTTTACTTCAGTTTTTCATCCCTTTAAAGGGAAATCCATAGCACTTGTCTGTGGTTTTGAACAGTAAGGGCTTCTATTCTAAGCCAAACAACATGAGATAATGTTTTCAAGTAACTGAACTGTTACAATTAAACAACTTTAGCTTTCATTTCTTAGGGTCTGATATATCTCAGACTGGCCTTGAACTTGACATGTAGCCAAGGATCACTGTGAACTTCTGATCTTCCTGCCTCCACCTCAACATGGGCCACTATTCCTTGGCTGGAATCAAACTCAGTGCTTTGTGCAAGCTAGGCAAGCACTCTGTTAACTGAGCCACGTCCTCAGCACCATGATAAAACCTTTTCTAATGTGAAAGTTTTATAGCCAAAAGAAAACAATGTATAATATTTTGGTTCCAGAAGTATTTCTCAAGATATCATTCTCTTTTCTGAAAGGAAATATAGTTCTCTTGATTGTTCTTTGTGTACACTGAACAGACATTTGGGCTGAATACAAACAGCACATCACACTTCAAAATGCTTGTTTTTCTAAACAGCTTTGTTACTTGCGTTAAAAAATGCTAGGGACCGTCTGAAACTTCAATTCCAGGAGAATTCCAGTTCCAGGGGAATCCGACACCCTCTTCTGACCTCCGCAGCATTGCACGACATGTGTGCACAGACCTGCATGCAGACAGTACATTCATACACATACAGAAATAAATAAATGCCGGGCATGGTGGTGCATGCCTTTAATCCTAGCACTTGGGAGGCAGAGGCACATGGATCTCCGTGAGTTTGAGGCCAGCCTGGTCTACAGAGTGAGTTCCAGGACAGCCAGAGCTACAGGGAGACCCTGCCTCAAAAAGACCAAAAAAAAAAAATGCTAGGTCCAGAAAATTGAGAATTTTAATCTATTTTTAAAATTTTTATTATTTTTATTTTATGGGTATGAGTGTATTGCTTGCATGTGTATAGGTGTACCCATGTTGTACAATGGCCAAGGAGGTCAGAAGGGGGCTTCAGATCCCCTGGAACTGGAGTTAGGATGATTATTAGCTGCCTTGTAGATGCTGGGAACCGAACCTGGGTCCTCTGTAAAAGCAATCAGTGGTCTTAACTGCTGAGCCAACTTTCCAGCCTGAAATTGAGGTTTTTTTTTTTAATTAAAGTATCAAGCCCTTTACTGAGTGTCATAAACTATGAATAAAAATGTCGTGATTTTAGTTCACCTAATATAACTTTGTTTTCTAGATAAAGGAAAACATCAAGATGAAGGAGCAGCTGTCAGATCTGCAGACAGTCATCTGGGGGTGCCCTGTATGTATTCTGATCTTCCAGCTTTATTTCATGCTCATGAATATAACCGTCATTGGTAGAAAGGGACCTGCAGATCCTGAGACAGCCAACTTGTGGGATGCCTGCTACTGCCACCACTGCAGCCTGTCCAGGAACACATCCTATCTGCAAAGATGACTCTATAAGAAGATTCACATGTGGATGGTAGTCCTGTCCCACGGTTGGGATGTTCTGCAGTTGTAGTTCCTTGCTTGGTGGTATCCTGATCACAACCCCCTTGGAGCTGAGCAGCTAGTTATGTCTTCCCTCTGGTTTCTGTCTCACTGCACATGGGCCCTGGTACAAGATTCAACACATTGAGTGTGGGGCAGTGGGGTCCCAGGTGTCAGACAGCGATGCCAGTACCAGCTTCCCTGCCCCCATAAAGCCATTTCATGCTGAACCATAGGCACACAGAGCTGCAGGCAGGGGGAGGGGAAAAGGGAAGGACTGGAGAGGTGGGTAAACTGGACAGGTCACGGACCTGCGAGCTGGCCACAATGAACCAGAACTCGTTTATTTGCAGGAGTTTGAGGTCTTATACACCAACATTTATCAGGCTTTTGAGGTGGGAATAGGGGTGGGGATTTCAAAGTGTTCAGTGTTTTCATGAGCAGGCATGGCTCCATCGGCTTCTCAGAACCAAGGTGCACTGTTAGATAGTGCAAGAATGTAACACTTTTTGCCAGGAACTTCAAGGTGAAAAAGGCCAGAACCCCTCTGATGCTCCAGGCAAATGAAGCACCAATCCTACAACTGAGGATATCTCAAAATACTTGAAAATTCTGTTAACCATCTCTACTAGATAGCTTTAGTTGTCAACTTGATACACCTGGGTGTATGAAGGAATACTGAGATACTGAGAAAGCCTCAGTTGGGGAGCTGCCTCCATTGACTGGCCTGTGTCCATGTCTGTGAGGCATTTTCTCAATTGTTGAGTGATGGGGAAGGGCCAGGTCACTGTTGGCAATGCCTCCCCTGGGCAGGTGGTCCTGTATAGTGTAAGAAAGCAGACTGAGCACCAACCAAGGACCAAGCCAGGAAGCATCTGTTACTGTTGGAAACTCATCCAACGGTTACCTTACTTGATCATTCAGATTCCTCTAACACTGGGGATTCTATCACACATTCACACTCTTCATTCTTTAATGATGCAGCCTCTGATCATTTGTTCTTTGCACATTCCTTCTCTGGAATTGCCTTCCTTTCCTACTTCAGTGGATAAATGCTATTCACCCTTTAAAAACTGACTTCATGGGTCTGGGGATATGCTTAATGGGCAAGAGTTCTTGTTGCATAAGCATAAGGACCTGAGTTTAAATCCTGAGCACTATGTAAAAAGCCAGGCCTGGTCACATGCGGTTACCTCTTTTTGTAAAAGAATATTTATTATTTTCATTTTATGTGTATTGCTTGAATATAGGTAGATGCACATGTGTCATGCAATGCCTGCAGTGATCAGAAGAGGCTGTCCGATCCCTTGGAACTGCAGTTATGGAGGGTTGTTAGCTGCCATGTGGGTGATGGGAATTGAACCTGGGTCCTCTGCAAGAGGAACCAGTGCTCTTAACTGCTGAGCCATCGCTCTAGCCCCCACATGCAGGTACTTTTAACCTCAGCACTCTGTGGGGTGGAGATACAAGAATTGTCGGGGCTTGCTGGCTACCCTCCTAGCTCCAGATTTAGTGAGAGACACTGTCTGAAGGGAGTCAGGCAGAGTGGGAGAACAGGGGACCTGATGGCCCCTCCAGTCTTGGTGACCAGCAGGCACACATGTGTGCACCCTGTGTCCACCACACACATGTGTGACAGACACAGTCACACATGCAAAATAATTTCTTTTGGTCTTTTTGAGACAGGGTCTCCCTGTAGCCCCAGCTGTCCTGGAACTCACTATGTAGACCAGGCTGGCCTTGAACTCACAGAGATCTGCCTACCTCTGCCTCCCAAGTGCTGGGATTAAAGGCATGTGCCACCACATCCAGCTGCAAAGTAATTTTTAAAAATGAGACCCACCATTGTCTTTTCTTTGAAATTTCCCTGAAATCTCCAGCTTGGAACTGTGCTTTTCTTGGTGTTTCACAACTCCATGGACATCTGGGTCAGGTGGCTCTGTACCCCTCTGTTCATAGGCTGTTCATGTGTGAGCTGTGACTTGTTTCTAGTGCTGATATTCAGTAGGAGCTTGATATGAGAATGATGTTGAATTAAAGTATTCATTAATTGGAAATATTTTTATTTGGTTAAATTGGGGAAACAAGATGTAGATGTTTTATCATAATTTCAATCGGCATGTTTTGGTATGGAAAGAGAAGTGTGGGTGATTAGATGGCAAAAGCGCAATTCTTAGAACTCAGTTATGGAACTTCATCCTTGGATCTCTGTACGTACCAAGTGACCAGCCCCATGCCTAGAACAATGCAGGGACCCTGGTCTGTTCATCTGCACCAATTCATTTGCTTCCTTTTTGTGATGGCTCCTTCCACGCCCTCCCTGACTTTGTTCTTTGATACTAGGAAAGCATGTATGAACAAAACACCTCAGAAATTTAGAAACCTGACAGCCTCAAATACAACTTACAGAGTTAATTTAGTATACTAAAGAAAGCTTGTATTATGAACCATGAAAGCATTCCCATTTCCATAACTGAACTATATTCTAGTCAAGCTCTGCATGCTCTAGGATACAGAATGGTTCTGCAATTTTATTTAAAAAATATTTTATGATTTTTTTTGGTGTATGAGTGTAATGTCTTCATGTATGTAAATGTGTTGTACAATGCACACAGAGGTCGGAAGAGGGTATCTGATCCCCTGGAACTGGAGTTACAAGCAGTTGTTATCTGCCATGTGAGTGCTGGGAACCAAACCCAGGCCTTCTGTAAGAACAGCCAGTGCTCTTAACTGCTGAGCCCTCTCTCCAGCCCCTGCAGAATTATTATTTTTCTTTCTTCTTTTTGCCTGTATTATTATTATTATTATTATTATTATTATTATTATTGGTCTTTTTGAGACAGGGTTTCCTTGTAGCCCCAGCTGTCCTGGAACTCACTCTGTAGACCAGGCTGGCCTTGAACTCACAAAGATCCGCCTGCCTCTGCCTCCCAAGTGCTAGGATTAAAGGCATGTGCCACCATGCCCAGCTGCCTGCAGTATTATTTTATTTTTTATTTTATTTATTTCTGTATGTGTATGAATGTACTGTCTGCATGCAAGTTTGTGCACCCGTGTCGTGCAATGCCGCGGAGGTCAGAAGAGGGTGTTGGATTCCCCTGGAACTGGAGTTCTCCTGGAATTGGAGTTTCAGACGGTTCTCGGCCGCCATGTGGATGCTGGGGATCGAACCCGGGTCCTCTGTAAGAGCGGTCGGCGCTCTTAACCACTAGGCCATCTCTCCAGCCCCAGTTTTAAAGCTTCTATGTTCTGTTTTTTTGTTTTCTAGACTCTATCAGAAGCGAACAGATATCTGATTAGGATCCAAGATGTAGCCCAACTTCACTGCCGTGAAGAGGAAATGGATTTCTCTTTAAGGTGAGCAGCTCTTAGCTCCCCTGAGGCTGGGAGAGCAGGCTGCTCTCTTACTGTCTTTCATCCCTGGCATTCAGTACAATGCCTGACCTAGTATGCAGCTAAGAGAAACCTTTTGCATTGAACAAAGAAGTTATACACACACTCCATGGTAAGGTAAGGTGCTTTATCATCTCGTTTGCATTCCAGGTAGATCTTTGGTAGAATGAGAGGGACTAATGTCTGCCAGGACCAGAAATTCCATAGGTTGGTCGTTTTTTCTTATGAGATCAGACCCAAGTGCTGGGGGATTTCATACCAGTGTTCTAGTCAGGTAAAAGAAACAGAGGATCTGTTTATTACCTTCAGAGAGCTGTTCAAGTCAGTACTGAAAATGACCTTACCATATCTACTCTTATGATGCTCAGAGACATTAAAGGACAGGTAGAAAGATGCCAAGCTCCATCAATTAGTCTTTCTGTTCCTCCTTTAGAACAAGGATGGACAAGTTTTTCTATAAACATTCAGAGTAGATATTTTAGATATTCTGGCCAGATGCATTCTGTGGCAATGGTGTTTGCTGTTAAACAGATCATACAACACAAAACAAAAAGCCTCTGCTCATAAACAGTACTAGTATAAACAAACAACTATGGTTATGTGCCAATAAAACTTTACTTATAAAACAGGTGACGGACCATAGTTTGTTGATCTCTGCTTTAGAAAATGGCCCAAATGTTTTCAATATTAAGGGCAGAGATAAATGATTCAACACATAGCATCTGAATGGAGGGGAATTAACTCCTTTAATTTGTTCAAATGTATTAAAGGCAAAAAATTAACTCAATGATTTTTTTCAGCAAACATTTCCCAAAGACACCTGGGCAGGGGATTAGACAGAACAGATCACTCTTTTCACTTCCATGAAAAGCAAGGGCTGGTGTAAGGGCTCAGTTGGTAAAGCCACTTGTCACCCCGCCTCATGACCTGAGTTTGATCCCCCAGAATCCGCACAGTGGAAAAAGACCAACTTCTCCAAATAGTCTTCTGATGTCTACCCATGCTCCAAAATTAAAATGTAAAAATCAGATCACATGACAGACATAAGTCTCAGGTCTCATTGTGTTTTCTTTCGTTGTACTGGTTTTGCTTAGTAGCAAGGAAAAAAGCTATGGCAGTAGGAAGAAGCTAGCTTCTAAACCAGGCTGTTTAAACTCACTGGTGAGGTAGGAGATGCGCTGGCTGTTCCAGGTTGGGGTCACTTACTCTTCACGTATTGCTGTATTGCTTCTCCAACATTCTTCTTTTCTTCATGTAACTACCGGCAATGCAATTCCCTTGTTTGAGAAGCTGTCTCATGTATTTGAAAGGAAATTTAGCTGGCTGTAGAGTTCAGGTTGTTGAGTTGTTCCCCTCCCCCAACCTTTCACCCTCTTCCTGCTTGCTTGCAGAGAAGTCCCATGTAGTTCTTACCCTTATTCCTCTGTAGACTTTTGTTCTCTGCATTCAAGTTTTGTTTTTGATTTTCTACTAGAGCACCTTATGTCTAAGTATAGATATTTGTTCTCTGTTCTCTGAGCTTCCCATACCCATGGTTTGCTGTCAATAATTTGGAAAAATTTTCAGCCATTTAAATTCACTTTGAGCATTTCTTCTGCTCTTTTCTCTCTTCCCCATCTGGTAGTCCCATGATATGTATGTCGTTTTTTTAACAGCTCTCATTGCTTGGAGATTGTCTTCTTTTCTCCAACCTCATAAGGCCTTTCTACTGACATCTGCTAAGCTCACCGATTCTTGCCGCAGCTGCATCCAGCCCCCTGGTGAGCCCACGTGGCAGTCTCTGTTACTTTTCCTTTGAATAATTGAGTTCCCATGACTCTGCTTCTATTACCTTTTCTTCTTTTGCCCATTTTTTTTTGTTTTTTAAAGAAATGTACTTATTTTTATTTATTTTTTTATTATTTGATCTTTTTGAGACAGGGTCTCCCTGTTGCCCCAGTTGGCCTGGAGCTCACTATGTACACCAGGCTGGACTTGAACTCCTAGAGATCCACCTGCCTCTGCCTCCTGAGTGCTGGGATTAAAGGCATGCACCACCATGCCTGGCATTTTTTCATTTTTTATTTTATGTGTCTGAGTGTATTGCCTGCATGTATGGAACTGCATCTGTGACATACAATGGCTGCAGAGGTCAGAAGAGGGTGTCAGATCCCCTGGAACTGGAGTTAAGGATGGCTGTCAGCCACCATGTGGGTGCTGGGATTCAAACCTGGGTCCTCTGCAAGAGCAGCCAGTACCCTTAACCACTGAGCAATCTTTCCAGCCCCAATTTGTCCAATTTTTTTCTTTTTTTTTTCCAAAGCCAATTTTTTATTGAAGCTCTGTGCATTTCATTCAAAATTCCCAATCAAATCTAGGCCCGTGTCCCCCTCCCTGCCCCCCGACCCTGCCAGAGTTCATGCATTCTGCCAAACATGGTTTTCATCTTTTCTCAGTCTCTCTCAAAATTCTCAATGTAGAAGTTTACTGTTTCTAGCAGAAGTTCACCATTTCAGTCAGTTCTTTGACCCAGTCTTTCTGTTGTTGTTGTTACTCCTTCCAATATGCATCACTCCAAAATATGCATATATGCATGCCACATATATCATAGGTTTTAGCATCTTCAGCTTATGATTTTTTTCTTTATTAGGCTGAAAGATGTCATGTTTGAAGTATCCTCCTTGGCAAGCCCAAACCACCATCAGTTCTGCCCTTGTGCTCCACACTGGGGTTTTCCCTTCCCATGGTCACCAAATGAGGTCCAGTAAGCACCGAGTCCTGTCCTAATTCCTATGCTGGTCTCCATGATATAGCCTGGGTAGTCCAACAATGGCAGTCTATACACTGAAGAGGCTGAAACCCCAGTAGTAGCTAAGACCACAAGCTGGATGTCTTAGCAGTCCCCATCTGGCACTGAAGGTTTAGAGGATTCTTGGTGAGACATGAGTCTTCAGTCCATATTGGAAGGTTGAAAAGCTGTCTCTCATGTCTTTGAAGGATGGCAAAAGCACTGGCAGCCACAGGCTAGCTGCACTTGCCAGTAAGACAGGCAAAACAACTGTGCTCTTTTTTTTTTTTCTTTTCTACTTTTTGTCTTTTTACTAAGACCTCAAGGTTTATACCTGAAGTACAATTTCTCAGGCCTTTTACTATTTATTTATTTCTGGTTATACTTTCCTTTTGGATGTTTAAGTCCACACAGTTAGCCCAGATTAACCAAGGTTTTTATTTTGTCAAGGTCAGTTGAGGACTGGTCCTCAACGGTCACTCAGGTTTTGGGGGACAGGGGGGAGGGAGCCCCTGGCTCCTTTTGGCTTTCAATTACCAGTTTCATCCACTTGAGGACAAAGTCAGGTCTTGCTAGACCAGGCTTCCCTTTTTGAACCATGAGCAGACTTTCCTCTTCATAGACTGGACATTGGCTGAAATCCCATTAGTGGATCTCCAAGACCTCCCTGCACAGGAAGACTGGTGACTCACATTTGCAGGACATTTTCAAGAGATACCCCTAAACATAGTCCCCTGGGACTTAGTTGACCTCTGAGGGCAAGGAACAAAGTTATCCCTTAAGACCCTTGGCTAAATTAGTATGCGCATTAAGTATGGTCATTAAGCATTCAAAAAGGCTAAGTTACACCAGCCTGATACTTTTAATTACTGCGTAATATTTTAGAAAAGGCTTGGACAAAAGCTCAAGATGCCTTGTATAAGAAATACTAAGAAGCAATCCCATAAAATAAATACTGTGGTTAGACATAATGTCATGACAAACTAGTTTTTTCCTCATTCTTTTGATTTTATATTACTCTAAAATATGCATACATACCCTCCACCCATATACCAACAATTCCTAACTCTGAAAATAAATGGTAGCTTAGTTCTAGAACCTGTTAAGGGATTCACAATATAAGAGCACAGTTGTTTTCAGATCACGAGGAACATAACATTAATGTTGCTCAGTATGCCTTATAACTTGGTACTTGATGCTAGCATCCATAGATGAGGGATACCATTTATCATTTGTTTTTATGGGACAGTGTTACTTCACTTAGCATGATATTTTACAGTTCCATCCATTTACCTGCAAAGTTCATGATGTCATCTTTCTTGACTGCTGCATAGAACTCCATTGTGTAGATGTACCATATTTTCTCTATCCACTCGTCAGTTGAGGGGCATTTGGGTTGGTTCCAGCTCTTCCCTATTGTGAAGAGAGCTGCAATAAACATGGCTGTGCATGTATCTCTGCGGTAAGATGAGTCTTGTGGGTACATGCCCAGGAGTGGTATGACTGGGTCAGGTGGCAAGCCAATTTGAGTTTTCTAAGGGTTCTCCACACTGCTTTCCATAGTGGCTATATGAGTTTATATTCCCACCAGCAGTGGATGAGTGTTCCCCTTTCCCCACACCTCTCCAGCAATTGGTATCGTTTGGTTTCTTGATCCTAGCCAGTCTTATGGGAGTGAGATGATATCTTAAAGTGGTTTTCATTTGCATTTCCTTAATTATTAGTGATGTTGAATATTTTTAAAGATGTTTTTCAGCCATCTCTAATTCCTCAATTGTGAAGTCTCTGTTCAGCTCTTTGCCCCATCTTTTGAGAGAGTCATTTGTTTTGTTTCTTCTTTGTTTTCTGAGTAGTTTATATATTCTAGAAATCAATGCTTTGCCAGATGTGTCTGTAGTGAAGGTTTCCTCCCACTCTGTGGGTTTTCTCTTTACTTCCTTGATTGTTTCTTTTGCTGTACAGAAGTTTTTGAGTTTAATGAGGTCCCATTTGTCAATTGTTGACCTTATTTCCTGCACAGCTGCTGTCTGATTTAGGAAGTCTTTTCCTAAGCCTATGTCTTGTAGGCCACTGTCAACTTTTTCTTCTATCACCTTCAGAGTTTTGGGTTTCACATTGAGGTCTTTGATCCATTTGGAGTTGACTTTTGTGCAGGGTGAGAGGTAGGGGTTTAATTTTATTCTTCTACAAGTGATGATCCAGTTTTGCCAACACCATTGACTGAAGATGCTGTCTTTCCTCCATTGTGTCTTCTTGGCCCCCTTGTCAAATATGAGGTGGCTTGAATTGTATGTGCTCAAGTTTGGATCTTCAGTTTTGTTCCATTGGTCAACAGGTCTGTTTTAGTGCCAGTACCAAGCTGTTTTTATGACTATAGACCTGTAGTATAATCTGAAGTCTGGTATGGAGATTCCCCTGTATTGCTCTTTTTGCTCAGGGTTGCTTTGGCTATTCGGAGTCTTTTGGTTTTCCATATGAAATTAAGGATTTTTTTGTCCAAGCCTGTGAAGAAACTCTTGGGGATTTTAATTGGGATTGCATTGAATCTGTATATTAGTTTGGGTAGAATGGACATTTTTACTATATTAATTTTTTCCAATCCATGAGCATGGGAGGTCTTTCCATCTTCTGATGTCTTCTTCAATTTCCTTCTTCGGGGGTTTAAAATTTTTTTGTAGCATTCTTGGGTGTCTTTGGTTAGGTTTGTTCCTAGGTATTTTATTGTTTTCGAGGGTATTGTGAGTGGGAAAGTCTCCTTGAATTCCTTCTTCAGCTGCTTGTTGGTATAAAGAAAGGCTACTGATTTTTTTCTTTTTTTTAAATTTTATTTATTTATGTGTATGAATGTACTGTCTGCATGTAGGTTTGTGCACCCGTGTCATGCAATACCGGGGAGGTCAGAAGAGGATGTTGGATTCCCCTGGAACTGGAGTTCTCCTGGAAGTGGAGTTACAGACGGTTCTCAGCTGCCATGTGGGTGCTGGGGCTCGAACCTGGGTCCTCTGCAAGAGCAGTCAGTGCTCTTAACTGCTAGGCCATCTCTCCAGCCTGGCTACTGATTTTTCTAAGTTAATTTTGTATCCTGCCACTTTACTGAAACTCTTAATCACTTCTAGGAGTTTTCTGGTGGAGTTTTTAGCATCCCTTAGGTAAACTATCATATCATCAGCAAAAAGGGATAGCTTGACTTCCTCTTTTCCAATTAGTACTTCTTTAATTTCCTTTTCTTGCTTTATTGCCCTAGCAAGTGTTTCAAGCACTATATTGAAGAGGAGTGGTGACAGGTAGCAGCCTTGCCGAGTTCTTACCTCTAAGGGGAATGCTTCTGTCTTTTCTTCATTTAGGATGATGTTGGCTGTGGGTTTCCTGTATATGGCTTTGATTACATTGAGGAATGATCCCTCCAATCCTATTCCCTCAAGGACTTTAAGCATGAAGGGATGCTGGATTTTGTCAAAGCTTTTTTCTGCATCAATTGAGACGATTGTGTGTTTTTTGTCTTTCAGTCCATTTATGTGTTTTATGATATTTATTGATTTTTGTATGTTTAACCATCCCTGCATCTCTGGTATGAATTCAACTTGGTCATGATGGATGATCTTTTGATGTGTGTCTGTATGTGGTTTGCAAGTATTTTCTTGAGAATTTTTGCATCTGTGTTCATTAATGAGATGGGTCTATAGTTCTCCCATTTGGTTGTATCTTTGCCTTGTTTTGGTATTAGAGTGATGCTGGCTTCATAGAAGAAATTTGGGAGATTTCCCTCTGCTTGTATCCTTCCAAACAATTTGAATAATAATGGTTGTAAGTCTTTTTGAAATGTTTTATAGAATTTTGCCATGAAACCATCTGGGCCTGGGCTCTTTTTAATTTGGATATTTCTTATTACATTTTCAATTTCTTCATATATTATCGGTCTGTTTAAGCTATCAATCTCCTCTTGGTTAAGCTTTGGTGATTCCCAGGTTTTCAGATATTCATCCATTTCTCCTAGGTTTTCAAACTTGATAGAGTATAGGTTTTTGAAGAATTCCTGTATGATTGTCTGAATCTTTTCATTGTCTGTTGTGATATTTCCCTTTTCATCATGGATTGTATTGATTTGGAGTTGTTCCTTCTTTCTTTTGGTTAACTGGGCTAGAGGTCTGTCTATCTTGTTTATTCTCTCAAAGAACCAACTTTTGGATTCATTGATTTTTTTGGTATTGTTTTCTTTGTTTCTATTTCATTGATTTCTGTTCTGATTTTTGTTATTTCTTCCTGTCTGTTGTATTTAGGGTTCATTTGTTGTTGTCTCTCAAGTGTTTTTAACTGCAGTGTTAGATCATTCACTTGTGCTCTTTCTGTTTTTCTAATGTAGACACCCAGGGCTATAAACTTCCCTCTTAGGACTGTTTTTAAAGTATCCTATAGGTTTTGTTGTGTTGTATTATCATTTTCATTCAGTTCCAGGAATGCTTTTATTTCTTTATTTCTTCCTTGACCCATTCATTATTCAGGAATGTGTTGTTTAGTCTCCATGTGTTCTTGTAGATAGGAGGGTTTATTCCGGTGTTGATATTGAGCTTTATTGCACTGTGGTCTGACAGAATGCATGAAATTATTTCAATCTTCTTGTATTTGTTAGGTTTTTTTTTTCCTGTGTCCCAGTATGTGGTCAATTTTGTAGAATGTTCAGTGGGGTGCTGAGTAGAAAGTGTATTCTCTGGTATTTGGGTAGAGTATTTGGTGGACATCTGTGAGGTCCATTTGTTGTATCATATCATTCAGTTCAGATGTCTCTCGGTTTATTCTTTGTCTGGTTGACCTGTTCAAAGGGCTCAGTGGGGTATTGAAGTCCTCTACTATGAGTGTGCTGGGCTTAATCTGTGTCTTGAGGTCCTGGAGAATTGTCTTTATAAAGTTTGGTGCATATATATTCATGATTGTGAAATCTTCATGGTTAATTGTTCCTTTGATAAAGATGTAATGGACCTCTTTGTCTCTTTTGATTTCTTTTACTTTGAAGTCTATTTTGTCTGATATTAAAATAGCATCTCCTGCTTTCTTTTTTGATACCATTTGCTTGGAATATTTTTTCCATCCCTTCACCTTAATTTGGTGCCTATCCTTGAGAGTGAGATGGTTTTCTTGTAGACAGCATATAGATGCATTCTGTTTCCTAATCCATTCTCCCAGTCTATGTCTTTTGATTGGCAAGTTTAGTCCATTAATATTTAAGGTTATAATTGAAAGATGTGTGTTGCTTCCTTTCACCTTATTATCCATTTCCATTTTTGGTCTAGGTTTCTACTTCTGCACTTATGCTTTTATTAATTTCTCTTTCTAGGTGCCTGGGGATAGTTGCTTCTCTCTTCTGTCCTTTGAATTGCTTCAAGTGTTCTCTGAAGGGTTGGTTTTCTGGACATGTATTCTATCATCTTGTTTATGTCATGGAAGATTTTTCTCTCTCCTTCAACGATAATCGACATTTTTGCTGGGTATAGTAACCTAGGTTGGCACCTATAGTCCTTTAACACTGGGAATGCTTTACTCCAGGTTCTTCTTGCTTTCATAGTTTGCATTGAGAAGTCAGTTGTAATTTTGATAAGTTTCCCCTTATAGGTCACTTGTTGTTTTTCTCTTGTGGCTTTAAGGATTTTGTCTTTGTTTTGGGTGTCTAGCATTTTAACTATGATGTGGCGTGGAGAATTTCTTTTCTGATCTTGTCTGTTTGGAGTTCTATGTGTTTCTTGTATTTGTATTGGTTTGTCTTTTTTTAGTTTGGGGAAGTTTTCATCTATTATTCTGTTGAAGATCTGATCAATACCATTCTCTTGGGATTCTTCTCCTTCCTCTATTCCTATGATGTGGAGGTTTAATCTTTTCATAGTGTCCCACAGTTCCTGGTTGTTCCATTTTGTGTATTTAAAAATTTTTCATAATCTTTACTTGAGGTTTTTAGTTGTTCTGTGTTATCTTCCAGGTCTGATATTCTTTGTTCTGCTTCCTCCATTTCTGCTTCTGAGGCTTTTTCCATTCGTTTCCTCTTGATTGGATGAGTGTTTGATTTCCTTTTCATTTCAGTGTGGGATCTTTTCAGTGTTTCCACTTCCTTCCAGAGTTTGTTATTCTCTCCCTCTAGGTCCTTTTTGAGGTTTTCATTCTCTCTTCTTAGTTCTCTGACTTGTTCTTTATATTCTTTGATTTCTTTGACTATGTCTTCAATTGTTCCTCTAAGATCTGTGTCCTGGGCCACACCCGTGGAGATCCCACACTAAGAATCTCCCACAGAGTTGGTAGAGCTTGGTATGGAATTGTCCTGCACCTTTCCCATGTTGTCCCTTGTTTGTGCCCCTGGCATGTGGGTTTCCCTTTGCCTGTATTATGATGTGAATCCCAAATGCCTCTTCACTGTGTTGAAGGCTTGGTTTGATTGCCTCCTTCAGATGCCTTTTTTTGTTTGTTTTCTTTTTCTCCTTGTTTATTGAGTGTTGATTTATCTAGGTTTCAGGCTTTCAATTTTGTTTATATATTAGAGGTCTAACTCACTCTTCCCCTTCTTTTCTGAAGGCTCTCCAAGAAAATTGGGTAGGGAATAACCCAGTCGGTACCCTGCTGAACACTGTGCTCACCCTGCTTCCTGTCAGCCAGTTCCTCTAGGTTGTTTCTAGGGCTTTGGTGATGAGGGTTTAGAGGTGTCTCAGGTTCACTGTTTCATTTACTGCCTTGCCTTGCACCCCAGAATCACTATTGTGGTTGTACTTGGACCCTCCCTCAGCAGTCATTCCAGTTGGGGGGGAATGCTTCACCCCAGGACTTTGTGCTTCAAGTGGTCCTGGGAAATCCCCAATCTAAGCTCTGTGCACTCGAGTCTCATGGTGACAACAGGCCCACCTTTTAGACCAGGTAGCAGGGTGATTCCACCCCCATGGCCACACAAGACAATGATACAATTATCCAACAATCCAATGACACAATTATCCAACAATCTGCCTGGCTGAAGTGCCGGGCTCCTAAGTGTGCTTCAGGTGGCCCTGGGAAATCCCAGATCTAAGCTCTGTGGACTCCCCAATTTTTTTCTTATTGGATTCATCAATGTACTAATTATAATTCAATTCCTGATCTGAATGTTTCAAGAATCTCTACCGTGTCTGTCTGGTTCTGATGCTGGCCCTGTCTCTTCAGTCTGCGTTTTGCCTCACTGTGGCTCAGAAGTTTTTATCAAAAGCCAGACAGTATCAGTGAAGCGGGCCTTTTGGTGTGACGTTCCAGGCTTATGTGGTTAGGGTTAGGCTGTATTTCCTGCTGTTGGAGTGAATGGTTGCGTTTCTGCTGATGTCGTTGCTTCTGTCTCTCCTGTAGTGTCACCATGTCCAGCCTTAAAAGCTCCTTCAGTAGGGTCTGGCCTTTCTGTCTGCTGTAATTATAAGATAGTCCTACTTATGTGCTAGAAGGGCGTACAAGGAGGGGAAGCATTCTTTAGTTCCCTCATCGTGTGACCCGGGCTGACCTGTAATCCAACGATATGGTCCAGGCTGGCCTTGAACTTGGGGCTGACCCCCTGCCACAGCCTCCCAAGGACTGGGATTACAGGTGAGCTCCACTGTATGGTAGGAAGGCTTCAGGGGCTAGGGTGAAGAATTCTCCCCTCCTAGGTTGGTGAGGCTCTGAGGCCTTTTGGGGGCAGGCTTTTACTTTTTAGTATGTTAAAAACTCTGAACATATTTCAAAATGGCTACTCCCCCCCCGGGGGGGCCAAAAATGAGGGGATTCTTCTCAGCTTTGAGCTGTGGTGAGAACTGGGTAGGTCAATAAGGTTTTAATCACTGAGGCTAGCCAAACTCAATCTGCAGCAACTGGTCAACTATGCTTGAAGAATTTCTATGTCATGCTGGCTGTTTCAGGCAGCTTGTTTCTGATAAACTGGGCCTTTGTGTCTGCCTGTGTGGCTTTAGGGTAGCAGTGTACCCTGTGCCTTCAGCTCCCCAATTCTGAGGTTCTTTCTGCTGTTTTGTTATGGTAGCGGAACTTCCAAGCTCTTTACATGTCAATTGCAAGCTGGAATCCTCAGTGACTGGAATTTAGACTTCCTTCAGTATTTGTGTAACAGATGAAAGAACACGAGGATAAAACCAAATTATTTCCACATTATGAAGTACATTTACATGTTAACACATACTTTTCAGTGATTATATTTACATTATTTGCCAATAAATATATATAATTTCATAATATTTGAATTAAATACAAGTTCATATTCCTAAAGCTATCACACAATATTTAGCCAGCAACCCAGTTTCCTGCCATTTTAAAGTCAAATAAACCCAAGAAATGCCATTTGCCATGATTTCTATCAAGAATTTCTACTTCACACAAACCTAACCTGCCTTGTATTTATATGATGGAGTCTCACAGGAGTGAGGCTTTATGATTAAACATCTACTGGCATCTTGCTTGATAAATTCACTACAACCAGTTGGGGAGGCAGGCCATATTATGGGTATGAATCTGACTCAAGAGAATTGCTGAAGCAGGCTGGTGGTGCATACTTCTAATCTCAACACTTGAAGGCTGAGGCATGAAGACTGAGCATGAGGTCAGCCTGGGCTATAAAGCCAGATCTTACCTCAAAAACTAGAGGTAAGAATCCAAAAAGAAAAGTTGCTAGAACTCACAGAACTAAGTGCCCGGGACACAACCTGGTCTTGGTGTGCTGGCAATGTGGACGCCACTGATCCAATCAGACAGGTAGGTGGCAAAGATAAGCTTTCCTTATAACCAAGTCATCAATGTGGGTGGTAGCAGTGACTAAAGCAAATAATAACCAAGTATTGCACCACAGATGGGAGGAGGAAAAGTTTGCTTGTAAATGAAAATGTTTACTCTGGGGCAGAGACAAAGGCTGGTCATTATAAGAACTAGGAAATTTGGCAGGCCTTTGTTCTACTGTAAACACAGAACAGAGTTTTGGGTATGCTAAGCTTTCATAATGTTATAGACCTTAGAATTTTTGTGTTACAGTTTTCTCAGAAGTACCAATTTTCTTTTTCTTTTTGGTTTCTTGAGACAGGGTCTCACTATATAACCCTGGCTAGACTGGAATTCACTATATAGACCAGGTTGGCCTCAAACTCAAGAGATTAACCTGCCTCTGTCTCTGCAGTGCTAGGATTAAAGGGCGTGTGCCACCATGCCAGGCAGAAGTACCAATTTTCTTTCTATTTTATTTATTTATATATTTTGATCTTTTTGAGGCAGGGTCTCCCTGTAGCCCCAGCTGGCCTGATCTTACTCTGTAGACCAGGCTGGCCTTGAACTCACACAGATTTGGTTATTTTAAAGCTTAATTTTTCTTGCAATGTGGTCTTACTACAGTACAAAAGTGGGGCTCTCTAGGATTGGCAAATGGAGTCTGGCCTTGACCATCAGATAGTGCCCATACTTCCCAGACCCAGAGTTCCTCTCAAGGAAGGGCTCTACAACTCGACCAAAAAGGCATACGTCTTCCCCAGTAGGTACTACTGTTATTTAACAGGGTAACTAACTATACACTGGGTATAGGATGTACCGAGACTTTTAGAGCTATTGGGACCTAGTTCTGAACTCTTATTCTAGGAACTCCAGAAGCCACTGCCACCCGCCCTCCATGTGCATGTGGTGCGACATGGACAAGCAGTTTGGGCTTGGGTCCTCTCACGAGCGGCCTGATGATGGCTGCTGCTTCCTGTTCATTCCAAAGCCTGCATCCTGGATATTCACAGTTTAATTGCACCTATACTTTCCTGTCTGTTGGGCTGATAATGCAATAAATAACAGTAACAATGACCTTCTAGAACAGAGTTAAGAGTTTACATTACAGCAGCTCTGTTCCATATGCAATGAAAAACCTATCAAATGCAGCAGGAAAAAATATATCCATGGAGTTGGTTCTAGGTGGGAGTGAAGACTGAAATACTAGCTGTTTCATTATATCAATATTAAAGGTGAAATTATTTGGTTTTGCATTTTGAGAGGAATTGATAAAACTTCAAAACATGGGATGTCTTGTCTACCGATTGGTCTTTGAGGAATGAATCTAGGAAACAGCTTTTGAAAAGCATTTTCCGAGTTCAAACCAGAGATATAAGAACTCCCTTGCGGGCTGGAGAGATAGCCTAGTGGTTAAGAGCACTGACTGCTCTTGCAGAGGACCCGGGTTCGATCCCCAGCACCCACATGGTGGCTAAGAACCGTCTGTAACTCCAGTTCCAGGAGAACTCCAGTTCCAGGGGAATCTGAGACCCTCTCTGACCTCCACGGCATTGCACGACATGGGTGCACAAACCTACATGCAGACAGTACATTCATATACATACAAAAATAAATAATAATAAAACATTAAAAAAAAAAACTCCCTTGCATCTTAGCTTTCCCTTGCTCATGTCCTCATACAACCAAAGGCATCAGGTGAGCACATTTCAGTTAGCGAGGCAGCTCCATCCTCCCCCTGGGCCAACCTGGGTTACAGATGGAATTCTCCATTTACCTTGACTTTCAGTGTTGTCCATTCTAAATGGAAAAAGCTAAATATTTATTTACCAAAGCAAGTCCTCAGTTAAATGGCACTTTTCAAAGCACTCTGTAAATGTATTTTCGGGTCTTATAAAATTAAAACGGTTGACTGCAGTTTAAAAGTTTTTTTCTAAAAAAAAATAAAAATTTTTTCTAAACAAACACAGTGGGAAAAAAATCTTATCAGTGATATGGCAAAAAAAAAAAAAATCACCCCAAGCAAGAACACGATAGAACCATTTTGCCTACTAAAAGTAGCCTTTTACGTCATAGGGTCCATCACACAGACTTAACTGTACCCCATGCCTTTCTTGATTCCTTTTATCCCCACTTCTAGTTCTGCCCCATTATTCTCAGAATAACCTACCACCTTGATTTAAAACTTATTATTTTATTGCCAAGTATCAGCAAGTATGAAACAATCCATCCCTTTCAGCATAAATCATAACCAAAGGAGGGAAGTGTTTGAACGGAAGAGCTGGCTCTAGTTAGTGACTGGATATCTCATATTTCTCCTATCTACCCACTTGCCCAAAGCATCTAAAATGAACAAAAAACATTATACTACCTGAAACTTCTTTTAAAGACTTATCTTTATGTGTAGAAATGTGCTTTGCCTATATGCAAGCATGTGTACCACATGTATGCCTGGTGCCCAGAGAGGCCTGAAGAGGGCGTAGGGCATCACACTTGGTGGATCTGGACTTAGAGATGGTCGTGAGCTACCATGTGGCTGCCGGAAACTGAATCTGGGCCTTCTGCAAGAGCAAGTGTTCCTAACTGTTGAGCTATGTTTCCAGCCTTATCTAGAATTTGATCTCCTGATTCAGTCTTCTACCCTACTCTTAGGCATGGTTGTAACTAACATGACTAAAGTGTCTTACTTTCTAAAACTTGGCTAGATCTGTGCAATCAGCATCATTAGAGAGCTTGCCAGATATGGAGAATCGCAGAATCTAGGGCCACATTAGATCCCACCAGCAGAATTTCCATTTTGACAAAATCTTCAGGTAATTCAGATGTGCATTTATAAAGTCATTACGAAGTAAATTTATAAATATGAATTATAGCAGACTTGATGGAGAACACTCTAGAATTCTTTCATAAAATTAAGCCATTTGAAAAACTGATTCTCTTCTTGGAAATTCTGACATATTTAATAGGAAACGCAAGGTTTTGTTTACACGAGAGGAACCAGCCGGCAATGTGGCTCCAACAGCAAGAGCCAGACAAGACTGGGGCCAACGACACCAAATTTTGCTCCTTGATAGACAAATATGCCTATATATGACAATTTTAGCAATTACATTTTTTGCTTTTGTTTTATGCATATGCATGTATTGTATGCATGTATGCAAGTACATCTGTGTCATGTGATGTCTGCAGAGGACAGAAGAGGGTATCATCCCCTGGAACTGGAGTTATGGATGGTTGCTAGCCGCCATGTGGGTGCTAGCCAGCATGTGGGTGCTGGGATCCAAACCTAGCTCTTCTGCAAGAAAATCGAGTGCTCTTAACTGCTGAGCCATCTCTCTAGCCCATATTTAGCAATTTCTATAAAAGTGAAGGGTTACTTAATTTTTACCTTTCATACTGATAAAGCTTATTAATTTACCTTTCAATTTCTCTGCAACTGGAATTAAAAATCCATTTCCAATTAGTACTTAAATGCTTCTTTCCTGTTTTCAGCTTAAAGACCTAAAGACACCTCAAGCTGTGCTGGTTCTCGTATCTCCCCCCTTCCCCAGCCTGGACTTTTTGAGACAAGGTCTCCCTGCAGCCCCTGCTGTCCTGGAACTCACTATGCAGACCAGGCTGTCCTTGAACTCAGAGAGATCTAACTGCCTTTCCCTCCCAAGTGCTAGGATTAAAGGTGTGCGCTACCACACCCGGCTTTACATTTTCATAAAAAGGTAACCAACTCAATACCCCAGATGAAATAAAGCCCAAATGTTCTGTTCTCAGGTGCCCCAAATATATCTATATCCAGCACAAAATAACCTAACAAAAGTTTTTAAAACACAATCACAATATGATTCATCCCATAGAGAAGCAAATGTTCAATATTCACTTTTTTTATACATTGTGAAATGCTTGTCCACTGCATTGAAGAACTAACTGAAACAGTGAACTTCTGCTCAAAACAGTCAACTTCCTCATGGAGAATATTGAGAAAGACTGAGAAAGAGATGAAAAGCATGTTTGGCAGAATGCATGAGCTCTGGTGGGGTGGGGGAATGGGGGGGGACACGGGTCTAGATTTGATAAAAAAAATAAAAATAATTAAAAAAAAAAGAAATGCTTGTCCAATAGATGAGATCAAATAGTTCCATCAGGTACCCTAATGCCCAAAATATTGGTCTGAGGGACTCAAGAATACTTTACCAAGGACCTAATGAGCCATGTATAAGATCTGTAGTGGAAAAGGTTTTAATCACAGACACCTCAGTTTAAAGTAGTGAATTGTTCAACAAAGCACATATACGTGAAAGCTGCTCTCTCCACTTTAACGCAGGCTCTATGAACAGATCTGTGACCTCAGACTTTTCCTCTTCAATGATGCACTGCTTGTTTCCAGTCGAGGCACATCTCATACTCCATTTGAAAGGACTTCGAAAACAACCTACCAGTTCATCGCATCAGTGGCCCTCCACAGGTTACTCCTAGAAGATATCCCAGATTCCAAGTGTACGTATTTTCCTTCAGGAGACTTAGAAAGCCATCTTATGCTAAACTCATTAACTATAAAATTATGAAGTAGGCAAAACACTGGGCTAATTTGCCAGTTTGCAAATAATTACCCAAATACTGGGATTTCATTAAACTTAACTGCCTCTGAAAGTAAAACAAAGGTAGGCTGGCATTATCAGATACACAACTTAGACAGTAGAAAAAAAGCTTCCAAAGTCAGAGGCAGGCAAGGGCCACATCACCCTAAGGGGTTCAACAGACTACGTGGGTACTTAGAGCTGGAGCTCTGAACCCACTACCTTTTTTTTTGAGACAGGGTCTCCCTGTAGCCCCAGCTGGCCTGGAACTCGCTTTGTAGATCAGGCTGGCCTTGAACTCACAGAAATCCGCCTGCCTCTGCCTCCTGAGTGCTGGGATTGAAGGCGTCTGCCACCACACCCGTTTTTGTTTTTTGGTTTTTTTTTTTGGTGTCCACTATCTTACATTGTCTGAAAATTCCCTAAGCTTGAAGGACTATTTTAGCTTTTTATCTATTATTACATCATTATTTTGGCAGTACTGGGGATTGAACCTAGGGCCTCATAAGCTAGTTCTTCTATAAAAGAATTATAGAGTTGTAAAGTATGCTTAGCAACTAAACATCTCATTGTTAGCCTTAATAGAAATCTAATTTGTTATAAAAAAGAATATTTAAACCTATTGTGCCCATTAAAATTATCCTATACTATTTCTGAACCTGAACAAAGGGACTGCTTCCCAGTACCTGCAGCCCTAAGTCTGAGAATGAGAAAAATGAACGCTAAGTGTGGGAGTAGGTATCTCACCTAGAATGGCTGTTCAGTACTGAGATGGTTAGTTGGGAAACGTGTTTCTTCGTTCCCTTCTCACTAAGCTGTGCTGATTATGTGCCAGCACTGCTGTATAACCTCACAGTCACAGGCACTCAGGTAAGTGCCAGAGCTGGCTTTTAGTCACTGGCCTTCACACCTAGGTTACCCAGGTCAGGTCTAGTTCTCAGCATCTCTACAATTACTGGTAAAGATTTTTATTGAGTCAAGTCCTCAGGGAGGACTAAAACAAAAGTCTTCACATTGTCTATCATCTATCAAGGTCTTTATGATAACTAATTACAAAGATAGGATTTTTATGAGATATTTCAATTTTTTAATTTTAGAAAGCAACAGTCTAAACATTATTTGTGTTTTGAATCCTGGATTTTAGATTTCAAAAATTCTAAGACTACATGGTCAATTCTTGAATTTAAAACATTTTTTTCCTTTTAATTATTGCCCATGAAGATGAATAATTAGTGTACCTCAAATGTTTTTTACAGATGTCAAGAACGCATTTATTCTTCAGGGTCCAAAACATGAATGGATTTGTGCTACTGAGGTGGTGGATGATAAATTCCTGTGGTTATCGGTACTCAAACAGGCCATCAGAAGTAGTATGGAGAAGTGACCAGACTTGAAAAAAGACAGTAGGGTTCTCAGAGTCAGCTCACAGTCTCTGTTTCAGAAGACCCAGCAGCGAACACATGGACAATGAGATGGAGGAGCTGAGACAACCCATCAGGTCCTTCCAACATTTAAAGTCTCTGATAAAGCTTTGTGGAATACAAAAATGAGTTCGGAATCTTTTGGGAGTTATTGCTCATGGATATTATTTAAAATAATCTGACATAATTAGTTTAAGGAAGAAAGCATATTGCATAGGTTTGAAAAAATGATCAGTGAAAAACCAGAATGAAAAATGTTTCTTAAATGAACATTCTAGAAACATACTTGAATTTGTTCATGATTTATCAATCAGCTTCAAATTTTTCATGAAGCAATTACTGATTTTAAGAAATATAAATGGCAGCTGTCTCAAACACTTGTCAAACATGTTCTTAATATGAATGCCCTCCTCACAAGAGTGTTAGATGTATAATGTTATGAAAGTTTTTTTTTAATTCTGAAGTATTTTTTGCTGCAAAACCAAACTTTATTATTTTTTTTTCTTGTACATTCATTTTAGATGTACTAGGTTGTCAGTTCTCTCTCTCTCTCTCTCTCTCTCTCTCTCTCTCTCTCTCTCTCTCTCTTTCTATCTCTCTTTTGGTCTTTTTGAGACAGTGTCTCCCTGTAGCCCCAGCTGTCCTGGAACTCACTCTGTAGACCAGGCTGGCCTTGAACTCACAGAGATCCACCTGCCTCTGCCTCCCAAGTGCTGGAATTAAAGGCGTGCACCACATGCCCAACTATCAGTTCTCTTTTTGCTTCATGATATGTTAATGTAATAAAAATCCACTGGTACACTACAGTATTGTAAACTTGGGATACTTAAATAATTTTCACTACCAAAAGTACAATTTCCTTCTAATTCCTAAAAATTTAAATTATGAGTAAAATACATATAAAAGTTAAAATCTGCATTATTTTATTAGTGTAAAAATTATACTTCTGCTTCTGTTATATTGATGATATATAACTTATGATATTATAAGTAGAGTATAACATCATAAAGTACCATCTGCTGGTATCTTTAATGAGTGCGAATTTATAAATACTACCTACATATACCTATCATATGCTATAAAACAAATCCTAAGGCAGCACATTATCCTGACTAGGGCACACTCCAGAAACTTTTTAACAAAAACCTATTTATTTGGAAAAGAATGGCTGACAAGACAGTTGAGAGTAATCCAGAAATCTTAAGTAACTTCAATTTCCTCTATGAACTGATATCCTCAGCAGTTTAAAAATTCCTGAAAATTATTTGTTAAATGACAGCCTTAGGTGTCATTCTTCAGGTATCCTCTGCCTTAAAAAAGACGATGTCCCTCACTGGCCGGAGAGCCCCAGAAATCTGTCTCCACCTCCCCAGTACTGGGATTACAAGTGAACTACCAGGCCCAGCTTTTAATTCTTTTTTTTTTTTTTTTAACTAGGTTCTGGGGATCAAATTCAGGTCTTCTTGCTTACAAGATAAGCACTTTATCAACTGAGTGAGACTCTCACTTGCTGTAAAACCTGGAATAGAGTTAGGCACTTAGTCATGCAAACAGTAGTACTGTTTCAAGCAGGGGTTCCCACCACTCAGGTAATGTCTTCATACTTTCCTTCACCTTTAGGACACCATTAAGAAAACCTGAGCCAGGTGTGGTGGGTGCACTGTTTTAATTCCAGCACCCAGGAGACAGAGGGAGGAGGATCTCTGTGAGACTAAGGCCATTCTGGTTTACATAGAGTTCAGGCATCCAGGACTACATAGTGAGACCCTGCCTCAAAAAAAAAAAAAAAAAAAAAAAAAATCAGCCTGGCATAGTGGTGCACGCCTTTAATCCTAGCACTTGGGAGGCAGAGGCAGGCGGATCTCTGTGAGTTCAAGGCCAGCCTGGTCTACAGAGTAAGTTCCAGGACAGCCAGAGCTATAGGGAGACCCTATCTCAAAAAGACAACAACAACAAAAAAATCAAACAATAAAACAAAACAGGAACAAAAAAGAAAGACCTATCTTCCTAGTTAGTTCATAGATTTATACCACTGGAGTCAAATAAAAATCTCACACACAGAAAATTCTGTCATTGGTGAAATTGGTCAAATTCTTTTTAAAAATATTTTCGTTTTTAAAATTTTAAATGTACTTTTACTTCTGTATACTGTGTATGTACGTGTCTGCCTGCTTGTACACGCATCACATGCATGCAGGTACCTGTGTACTGTGTATGTACGTGTCTGCCTGCTTGTACATGCATCACATGCATGCAGGTACCTGTGTACTGTGTATGTACGTGTCTGCCTGCTTGTACGTGCATCACATGCATGCAGGTACCTGTATACTGTGTATGTGTCTGCCTGCTTGTACGTGCATCACATGCATGTAGGTACCTATGTACTGTGTATGTACGTGTCTGCCTGCTTGTACATGCATCACATGCATGGAGGTACCTGTGTACTGTGTATGTACGTGTCTGCCTGCTTGTACACACACCACATGCATGGAGGTAACTGTGTACTATGTATGTATGTGTCTGCCTGCTTGTACACGCACCACATGCATGCAAGTACCTGTGGAGGCCACAACAGTGCTGCAGCCCTTGGAACTGGAGTGTTGTTAGTTGCTATGTGGGTGTTGGGAACTGAACCTGGGTCCTCTGCATAAGCAGCAAGTTTTCCTAACTGCTGAGCTATCTACCCAGCCCTGACCAAATTCTGGCAAGGAAAATGTAAAACCTGGCCTAAGCTGGTATGTGCAGCAAGCTTATAGTACTGTGTGATTCCTGAAGAATGCTTGTTAAGGCAGAGAGAACAAAGTGGATTAGCTTCTGAGAAAACTCTCACCAATTTTTAAAATCAAACATTGAAAATGAAACTCATTTTGAAGCCTTTATAGAGTATAGGTGCATTTTGTAACATATTAAATCCTAAAGAGATAAGCTAACAGTTTGATTTTGTTTTCTTTTTTGCAAAGATTTCTCAGTTTGTGCTCAGATTTTTTACATGAGAAGTCCATTCTTCAAATCATGGCTGGGCCACAGAAGTCCAAGGGCCCAGAATTATGTCCTTTGAGCTGTGGAACAGGCAGGGGAGGCACACCAACACACTCAACACACCCTCCAGAAAAAGTCCTCCTGACCCTTTTATTGTTGAAATTAAAAAATAAACGATACTTAAATACAATGGTGCACATACAGGGCAAAAACAGAACCATAAAATTTAATGTTCAATTAAACAGTGAGCTGAACATCTGGGTTTCCAAATTGGCTTTGAACCCAAATCTGCTTAAAAATGTGTGTGTTCACAGTTAACGGCAATTGGCTTATAGGTGAGAGAACGGTCGAAGTTGTTCCAGTTGAACTTCCAGGGAAATTCTCTCTTCAAGAACATCCTGAAAAAGATGCAAAGTCCGTTAGGTTTTAAACAATATAAAAATTCGCCGGGCATAGTGGTGCATGCCTTTTTAATCCTAGCCCTTGGGAGGCAGAGGCAGGTGGATCTTTGTGAGTTTAAGGCCAGCCTGGTCTACAGAGTGAGTTCCAGGACAGCTGGGGCTACAGGGAGACCCTGTCTCAAAAAGACCAAAAAAAAAAAGAATATAAAAATTCTACAATAGACTTGCTTCAATATAATAATTTATATTTGTCAAGAAGACAGGGACAGCTACTTGTATTTAAAAAATATACCTCACTTTAGAAAGCAATTTGTATATTCATAATACAGAAACACGACTGTAGTAATTTATATCCTTTCTAATTACATAATTAGGTAATAAAATGCTTTTAGGTCAATTATTAGAAAAGCCAGCAACTGTGGATGGGTTAATACCCACGAATTTTGTGGAAAGCCTTGATTAACTGTAGATGAATTTGTTAACATGAATTTTTTTCCATCTAGTGATAATATCTGATAATAGTACTTCCTGGATCTCATTTTTTAATTTAGTTCCACAAAGAAAAGATTCATTTTGCATTCGTAATATTTTAAAAATTATTTAGTTATTAATAATAATTATTGGCATGTGTGTGTGTGTGTGTGTGTGTTGTGTAGGCATGTACATGCCACAACACAAGTGTAGAGGTTAGAGCCAACTCTGAGGAGTGGGTTCTCTTCTTCTATCCAGGGTTCCATGGATGGAGCTTCGGTGGTCAGATGTCCACTCACTGACACCTCACTGGCCCATGAAACACCCTTTTTATTTAAGGCTTATCTTTTCTTTAAACTTTCTCACTCAGACTAAATTAGAATGTTTAAGTACCTGTCACTGAATATGATTTGTCTCTGATGAAAGCATAAACCAACAGCAGTCTAAGTCACCTACAAACCACATGGAGTCATGTATGTGGTGTCGGAGGTACCTGAGGTCACAACAGTTCTTCTCCAAGTTTCTTTAAGAAAGGTAACAATGTTTGAATAGTGATGCCTTATGCATATACGGTAAGGCATCTGTACCAGAATTGTGTTTTGAAAATCCCTCGTAGTACTAAAAGACACAGAGGCTTACACAACATTTTAGATACCCACTTCTTTCTTGCTTCAGCAAAGTTTCATGTACTGGTAAAAAGCTGCTGGATCGCCTCTAATTTCCCCTGAAATGGAGATGCTTTCCATTCATGAAACTTTTTAAATAAAGATTCAGAAAAGACATTACCTTTAATTGTTGCTGCAATTCACTATTCAATCTGGCCAAAACGGTGTTGGTTTCCTTATTGCGTCGAATTGATGCCTGAATAGCCTTTTTATCTTTCCCAACAGATCTGAGAAGACAAAGGGGCAAAAAACATAACCTCCATTTCTTTCAAGTCTTTAATCTTTTCCTCTGATCCATTTCTAAGCGGAAGGGAAGGGGTATCTCTTTCCTTCTTAGCAGAGCCCATCCCCACTTACGTTCAAATGGTCAGCTGGAAGTATGGAAACTTAGTAAGCCCAAATTTAGAGTTGTAGTTTTAATTACTGTAATTCTTCCATAGAATTACCAAGGTTAAACAATCTACACCTAGTGCTTGTAGATTTTTCTGTAAAAGCCAGACAATCATTATTTTTCGGCTTTGTGGGCATACAGTTTCTGTTGCATATTCTAGGTTTTTCTTTCCCTTTCTGTCATAAAAATGTAAAAGCCAGGGTGGTAGGTTAGCTCAAGAGGGTACAAAGGCACTTACTATGCAAGCCTGACATCCTGAGTCTGAGCCTCAGAACCCACAGGGTACAGGAGAGAACCAACTCTCCAAAGTTGTCTACTGACCTCCATATACACACTGTGGCATGTGCATGACTGCACACAAACACACACACACACACACACACACACACACACACACTCACTCACTAAACAAAACACATTTTTTTTAAAATGTGAAAGCCATTCTTAGCTCACAGGCCATAAACACATAGACCACAATGGGCTGAATCTGAAGAGCTCATTCTGCCAAACTCTGGTCTAGAACAACCATAGCAATGATTAGCTTTATTGTCACTACTGGGTCTTATTAATGTTTTGGTTGTTAGCTTTTGTGGTCCCCCATAGGCTCCAAGTATCTGGACATTTTGTCCCCAGTTGGTGGTGTTGTTATGGGAGGTCTCAGAAGGTGTGGCCATGCTAGAGAAAGCTTGTCACTGCGGGCGGGCTTAGAGAGTTCAAAAAGCCTTGCCAATCTCAAGACCCTCTCTGCTTTTTGTACCTGCCTGAAGATGTGCACCTCTGCTTTCTGCTCCTGCTAAGGCACCTCCTGCCACCATGCCCCCCCTATCATGATGGACTCTAATTCCCATAGAACCATCAACAATAAGCTCAAATAAACTCTTCCTTTCCCAAGTTCCCTTGGTTGTGCGAGAGAAAAGTGACTAGTACAGTCTTAGCCCTTAATGATCTCCCCAGCCCAACTTTTTATTACCATTTAGTTAGTGTGTGTGTATGTGTGAGTGTGTGTGTGGTGGTACATGTGTACCAGTGTGTGTGTATGTGTGTATGGGGGTGGTACATTTATACCTCTTTATGTGTGTGTGTGTGTGTGTGTGTCCCAGAGGACAATTTGCACAAGTCAGTTCTCTCCTTCCACCATGTGATCCTGGGGATCAAACTAATGTTGTTGGCTTTGGCAGCAAGCACCTTAACTGGCTGAGCCATTTCCCTGGTCCCTGACGATTAACTTTTAAAACCCCTATTCTCTAGTTTACAACATGGTATTAAAATGAAATTGGAATTGAACTTAATAATAAAAGGGGAAGCCAAGAGTGGTGGTGCATGCCTTTATTCACAGCACATGGGAGGTAGATGCAGGTGGATCTTTGGGAGTTTGAGGCCACCCTGGTCTACGTAGTGAGTTGCAGGACAGCCTAAAGAATAAAAAATAGCCAGGCATGGTGGTGCACACCTTTAATCCTAGGACTTGGGAGGCAGAGGCAGGAGGAGCTCTGTGAGTTCAAGGCCAGCCTGGTCTACAGAGTGAGCTCCTGGCCAGCTGGGACTAAAGGGAGACCCTGTCTCAAAAATACACACACACCCACAAAAAGAATAAAAAATAAACAGCAGCCATGGTAGTGTACACCTTTAATCCCAGCCCTCAGGATGAAGAGGCAGATGAATCTCTGTTAGATTGAGGCCACCCTGGTCTACAATGTGACTTTCAGGTAGTCAGGGACTAGGAGGACCCTGTCAAACAGAAGCAAAAACAAACAACAAATCCCCCAATAAATAAATAAACAAATAATAAATGGGGAAAGGGTAGGAACGATAGTCTACCTACTCAAAAATATGAAAGCTCTTAACTCCATGTGGGTCCCAGGGATCCAACTCAGGGTGTCAGGCTTGGAATCAAACTTGGGGTATCAGGCTTGGGACCAAACTCAGGGTGTCAGGCTTGGGACCAAATTCAGGGTGTCAGGCTTGGCAGAAAGCACATTCACTCACTGAGCCACCTTGCCAACCCATAACTAAAGAACTAATCTATTTCTTTCAGTCTGGCATTTTTATTGTTTTTGTTGCTAGTAATTAAACACACTGAGGAATAACTTTGATTACCTGGGAATAGAAGGCTGTGATGCAAGAACGGCAGCTAAGACACCTGTCTTTTGTGTGTGTTCATCAACTTCTGGTCTTAATTCATCTTCTGATTTTAATCTTCTTCGAACAGGCTTAGGTGGTGGAGCAAGAGGTGTTGTGCCTTTGCTCTAGAAAACACGTAAAATGAGCACTCTTGGTAACGCTCATAGCTCATTAGCGTTCTGCTAACACCAACTGCCTTTTTAAAGCCATCTGTTGTTGAAAAATGAAGTTACTCGCTTATTTTAAAGCAACTTATGTACATGCAGCAGCAGATGAAGTATAACAGGACAAGAAGTTCATCAATATCTAGCCTGGCTGGCTTTGCGCTTTTGAGCCTCTTGCCCTGGCCTCCCAAATGCCAGGGTTAAAGGCATGCTCACCACACGTGGCTGGGTTGACTTTAGTTCTAAAACTCATCTCAATAATTCCTTATCCATACAAGAATGTCTGTACTATAAAAGAGCTTGTAGTAGTTGGGAGTGGCATATATTGGAAAGAACAACAACAACAACAACAACAGAAAAGACTGCATCAAAGAATTGACTGAAATGGTGAACTTCTGCTCAACTTCTATATCCAGAATTTTGAGAAAGACTGAGAAAAAAATGAAAAACATGTTTGGCAGAATGCATGAGCTCTGGTGGGTTGGAGGGTGTCACGGATCTAGATTTGATTTGTAACATAATCTTGTACAAAAAAAATATATAAAAAACAATAAGGCCAGCCTGGTCTACAGAGTGAGTTCCAGGACAGCTGGGACTACAGGGAGACCCTGTCTCGAAAAGACCAAAAAAAAAAAAAAATCAAATAGTAAAAAAAAAAGTGTTTGCATACCACATTGGCGGGAGCACTAGCAGCTGTCTTCTCTTCAGTTTTACTATCTGTTTTGGCAACTCGAAGAGAGCTTGCAGGATCAGAAGCTTTTTCAACCTAGGGATGAAAAATTATTCAACCTAGGGATGAATATTTTATCTCATTAACTATATATAAGTGATTTATAACAAGCACAGAACATGTAACAAAGCAAAATGTTAAGAAAATCTTCATTCTGGCAAGATATCTGAGAGGAGGAGATTCACAGAGCAAACGTCATCAAATCCCTTTCTCTAGTATGGATGCTGTTCGAGAAGAGGAAGGTAACATCTGAAAGGGAGAAAGGGGGCATGGAAACTCCTATGGTCATGGAGGTGATACATCTATCCAAACACATGAACAACAGTCGCCCAGGCACACCTACATCTGCCCCCAGCTACCGCTGACTTCTTAGGCATAATGGGCTCTCCTAGTGGGCCAGTGAAAGTTAGAGGTTTGCCAGTAAGAACTTCCTCAAGGGTGACACCTCGAAGTTATGCCAGTCAAACAAAACATGGAGTTTTGGACGTTAGAGAGGCTCCACACAAGCTGAAGCAACCAGAGATTTTGACACTATTTTTATCTCTCCAACTCCATAAACAGGCTCAGTGACTTAAGTCAATGCCATTAAATTCCTGGCCACTAGAATTAGTCTCCTAGAACACAGACTATGAAGATTAAGTTTTGGCATTGTATAGGTTTTTGTTGTTGTTGTATTTCTTTTAGTGTATATGTGTGTGGACCTGTGTGAATTTATGTGTGGGTGCCCACAGAGGCCAGAAGAGGGCATTGTATCTGCTGGAACTGGCGTTATAGGCAGTTGTGAGCTACCACATGTTCATCCTGGGAACTAAAGTTGGGTCCTCTGGAAGAGCAGAAAACGTTCTTAATCACTGACCTCTCTTTCCAGATCCTTTACCCCTTTTTAAAACTGAAAGTAGCTACAGTAACATTAGCCTCTCATCCTATGGAAACGCTCATCAGTTCATGGAATCAGATTCTTAGTATGACATCCTCAGAGCAGCATGAGCAAAGATCAGCTAGTTGTGTGTGTCTTTCATACCATACCTGCCCCTGACCCAGATTCCTAGTCTTACTAAGCACTGCATACTGCAACCAGGAGGTGCTGGAGGACAACAAAGCGGTTGAGAAACATTGACCTGGGGAACACAAAGCCTTCGAAGGAGATGGCAGCAGGTATTTTACTTATTGCTGTCTCTGATAATTTAATCCACTTTTTCAAGAGTTCTCTTTATAGACAGGCTTTAGGAACATATGAGAAAAGAGCCACAAACTAGCTAAGCCCTTCAAAACTGACCGGCAATACCTCTGGATGCTTCTCAGCTTCATCATCTTGTTCTTCAGTTACACTTGATGCAGCAAATACTTCAAATTGGCTGAAATCTGCAAAATTTGGTTGTTCTGGTATCTGCTGAGGTGAGGTACTAGTGTGAGTTATTAGGCCATCGGCATCTACTGGGCGATGCACAGAGGGACCAGGTGCCTGCACAATGGTTTAGAACATATGAACAAACATTTTATTGGCAGTACGGCATCATAGAGCAGCCTTTTTCTTTATAACACATTATAAAAAGGTGTATTACCAATCTATTCCTCCACGATCTGCCAGTCTAGTTGGACTATAAACTTGGTGTTCTCTAAAGTGGACCACTCTGCACCTGCATGCTTTTGAGGGTGTCATTCCTTCTGTCTGGAATGTCCTCTCTGCAGTAAGCACTACTTTAGCATGTAAGTCTTAATTCCTTCATTTCAGTTATCTATCTTTTCAACATGATCCTTAATTTTACTAGCTACCAAGGTTTCCCCAAACATTCTATAAATATGTCTACTGCAATACTTTAATTCTGACCTAGAAGGGATGCAGAAGCATTCAACACTTCCTTCACTGATGCAGGAATACATCCAGGAAAATACAGTGAGGTCATTCTGTGAACCAGTACTAGACCCAGGACATCACTGGACATTTCCTATCTCCTAATCCACTGTTTTCACTCCTAAGCCATTTATAAAAACATCATTATTTGCTCCTTTTTAAAAATTCGATTCAAAGAGTAGTCCAAATCATTTTTGAAATCCTTATTTTCCAAAATAGTATTTAGTGTCACTGAATTAAGTGCTGACCTTTCAGGAATTGTAAAACAGAATTCAGGGTCTAAGGTACAAACTGATCCTAAGACTAGCAACTGACTCCTGTACCAGGAGCACTGGAGAATTACCTGTGATGGCTGAGGTCTCGGAGGCACTGCAGGAGGATGGGCAACGGCTCCAGGTTGCTGTTGTGCTGTGTGAACAGACAAAGCTTAAAGTAGCTACAGAGTCACTTCGCTACAAGGAAACAGGCAAATGAATGTGACATGATGTAACATTTCTAAGAACATCTGATGAGTACAGGAAAGCAGACACTGTACTACTGTAAAGTGCTCTACACACGGCTAAGGCTGGAGCTCATTCATCTCCCATGCCAGAAGCCCTGGGTTTGGTTCCTGAACACTGCATCTTTAAAAGTCAGTACATTTGGGCCTAGTGGCTCCAACCTGGAATTCTAGAAGTTGGGAGGCAGAGACAAGAGGATGAGGAGTTAGTTCAAGGTGATTCTTTGCTACACAGTGAGTTTGAGGCCAGTGAAGGCTGTCTCAAAACAAAACCCAATCCAAAAGTTCTATTAAGTGTCCTAATGGCCCAGCCTCATTTCTCTGGCCACCTCTACTACAAGCTTCTGTCCGTTTCCTTAACAGGATACATTCTTGGTTTTCTTCCCCATCTTTCTGATTGCTCTTTAGCTATTAAATGATAGATTCAACTCTATCATCTCTATGTAGACAATTCTCAATGTCTCCATTTTTCTTGGCTCAAAGGTCCAATACTGCCAGTTGTACAAACATTAAAATCTTGCAGTCATGGTTCTTCTCTCTGTCAGCCAAACTAAGACCACCCATGTCCCCACCTTTATTGTTTATACTCAAACAACCTTAGTCATTATGAAAATAAAAGTTCTTCCCACTTAAAAGTTGTTCTTTTTCACTGGATGCCTTTAATATAAATTTCTCTTGAATGTAAAAAAATGAGACATATTAAGAGAAAGAATCTTGGACTAACTTTAAAATAATGCATTCATATAAGCAATGCACATTATGATTCTCTAGCCCCTACCTGTGGTGACTGCAAAGGTCCGATTCATATCTAAGGAAGACGATCTAGAATGAGAAGGCTGTGGCCTTGGAGGGGGAGGCGGTGGTGCAGTGTTATCAGGTGATGTTCCCGAATGAGACCTGCAAAATTCACCCATCACAACGGGTCTTGTTAATATTGGAGCTTGGCTGAGCAGCAAAGGAACTTATTAGCATGGCATTCTTTTTCAAGCAGCACCTACTCAGACATTACAATAAACAGAGCTAATGTTATCTAGGTTGTGTCTAAAACAAGTGGTTACTGAGAAGGCAAGAAACTTTTTATAATCAAAAATTTTAAAAAAGTTATTCATGCCGGGTGTGGTGGCGCATGCCTTTAATCCTAGCACTCGGAAGGCAGAGGCAGGCGTATCTTTGTGAGTTCAAGGCCAGCCTGGTCTACAGAGTGAGTTCCAGGTCAGCTGGGGGCTACAGGGAGACCCTGTCTCAAAAAGACAAACATATAGGGATTAAAAATATCCATAACTGAGAACTGTCAGAAACACTGAGAACTCTATAAAGTCACAGAGAGGAAACAAGTCTCCTAACTGTGAGTTCCTTGGGAAATTTGGGTTGTCTGTCTCTTTATCCAACAGGCAAGTGGCAAAAGGATGTCTACCACAGCAAAGCGGAGGGGAGAGACACTCCTACCCTGGATACTAGTTTCAGTGGATGGTAAAGTCCAGGCAGACAAATGTGCAAGTTTGCTCAGTTTACATATTCTGATTGTGCATATAAAATTATATATAAACTACAACTGCAGGTGACCAGGTGGCTCACTGCTGCAGTTTTTGGGTGGTGCTTTAAATATAGAAATCTGGTTGTATTTGCCATAAAGCTGTATCTTTATTACCTAGTCTCTTAGTTATCAGATGTTTCTAGACTGTGTAAAAGTTATCAGATGTTTCTAGACTGACTTTTCTCCACAGAAAAACAAAACAACTCCATTCTTTTTTTTTTTCAAGTTGGAAAGTACCAAATTATTTGTCTTTTATATAAACTAATGGGTAATTTAGCAGCTTTTGGAGAATAAAATAATCTGTGCTTGATTCTAAATAACTTTTAAAAATTAAATGCAGTGGGGATGGAGAGAAGGCTCAGTGGTTAAGAGCACTGGCTGCTCTTGCAGAGGACCAGGGTTTGGTTCCCAGAACCCACATGGCAGCTGACAACTGTCCTTAATTCCAGTTCCAGGGAATCTGATGACATCTTCTGACCTCTGTGGGCACTGCATGACACAGGTGCACATAATGCAGGCAATACCACTCATATTCATAAAATGAAAGTAAAATAAGATTTAAAAAATGCATCAAGACATTTTAATACTTTTCTTAACAATACTGACCTTTGACGAGTCACATTGCTCCCGATCTGCTCTGGGTCAGAAGTAAAAGAGTCCGAACTACTGTAACCATCTGCTGGTAAATGGGATATGTCCTATTTAATAATAATCATTTCTTTCCTTCTCACTCTTTCTACCCTAAACAAATTTAAGAAATACACTGCCGGAGATCGCCCGAGACCAACTGAGGCAAGTGCCAACTGGGATTACGAGGCATCTGAAGGAGGCAAGCAAAGCAAGCCTTCAACACAGTGAAGAGGCATTTAGGACTTACCTAGGAATACAGGCAAGGAGAAGCTCATATGCCAGGAACACGAAGAAGAGACAACACGAGAAAGGGGCAGGATAATCCTGCACCAAGCTCTACCAACCCTATGGAAGATTCCTAGAGTGGGATGCCCCTGGGGATGGCCCAGGACACAGATATCAGAAACACAATTGAGAACATATTTAAAGAACTACAAGATTATAAAGAGCAAATCAAAGAACTAAGAAAAGAGAATGAAGAACTCAAGAAGGACCTAGAGAGAGAGAATAACAAGATCCGGTAGGAACTGGAAACACTGAAAAGATCCTATGCTGAAAAAGATAAGGAAACCAACCAGCGAAGCAAAGAGCTACAGGAAGAGATGGAGAAGCTCCAAAAAGAAGTAGAAACACTAAAGAAATCAGAAGAGGAAATGAAAAAGGAAATCAAACACTCATCCAATCAAGAGGAAAGGAATGGAAAAAGCCTCAGAAACAGAATGGAGGAAGCAGAACAAAGAATATCAGACCTGGAAGATAACACGGAACAACGAAAAACCTCAAGGAAAGACTATGAAATGTAATCAAAGCCATATACAGGGAACCCACAGCCACTATCATCCTAAATGGGGAAATGACAGAAACATTCCCTTTAAAGGTAGAACTCGGCAAGGTTGCTCCCTGTCACCACTCCTCTTCAATATAGTGCTTGAAACACTTGCTAGAGCAATAAGGCAAGAAAAGAAAATTAAAGGAGTACTAATTGGAAAAGAGGAAGTCAAGCTATCCCTATTTGCTGATGATATGATTGTTTACTTATGGGATGCTTAAATCTCCACCAGAAAACTCATAGAAATGATTAACAGCTTCAGCAAAGTGGCAGTATACAAAATTAACCTAAAAAAAAAAAATCAATGGCCTTTCTTTACACCAAGAACAAGCAACTGGAGAAAGACTTCAAAGAGACCTTCCCACTCACAATAGCCTCAAAAACAATAAAATACCTAGGAACAAACCTAACCAAAGACACCAAAGAGCCCTACAACAAAAATTTTAAACCTTTAAAGAAAGAAATTGAAGAAGACATCAGAAGATGGAAAAGCCTCCCATGCTCATGGATTGGGAAAATTAACACTGTAAAAATGTCCATTTTACCAAAACTCTTGTATAGATTTAACGCAATTCCAATCAAAATCCCCAAGAGTTTCTTCACAGGCTTGGAAGAAAAAGTCCTTAAATTCATTTGGAAAAACAAAAGACCTCGAATAGCCAAAACAACCCTGAGCAAAAAGAGCTACACAGTGGGGGATCTCTATACCAGACTTCAAACTATACTACAGGGCTATTGGTACTGGTACAAAAACAGACCTGTTGACCAGTGGAACAAAACCGAAGATCCAAATCCAAGCACATACAATTTCAGCCATCTTATATTTGACAAGGGGGCCAAGAAGCCACAATGGAGAAAAGACAGCATCTTCAGCAAGTGGTGCTGGCAAAACTGGATCACCACTTGCAGAAGAATGAAATTAAACCCCTACCTCTCGCCCTGTACAAAAGTCAACTCCAGGTGGATCAAAGACCTCAATGTGAAACCCAAACTCTGAAGGCGACAGAAGAAAAAGTTGGCAGCAGATTACAAGACAAGGAAAAGACTTCCTAAATCAGACAGCAGCTGCGCAAGAATTAAGGTCAACAATTGACAAATGAGAGCTCATTAAACTCAAAAGCTTCTGTACATCAAAAGAAACAATCAAGGAAGTGAAGAGAAATCCCAGAGTGGGAGGAAACCTTCACCACAGAAATCTGACAAAGCATTGATTTCCAGAATATATAAACTACTCAAAAAACATAGAAGAAAGAAAACAAATGACCCACTCAATAGATGGAGCAAAGAGCTGAACAGAGACTTCACAAGTGAGGAATTAGAGATGGCTGAAAAACACCTTAAGAAGTATTCAACACCACTAATCATTAAGGAAATGCAAATCAAAACCACTTTAAGATACCATCTTACTGCAATAAGACTGGCTAGGATCAAGAAAACAAATGATACCAAGTGCTGGAGAGGTTGTGGGGAAAGAGGAACACTCATCCACTGCTGGTGGGAATGTAAACTCATGAAGCCACTAGGGAAAGCAGTGTGGAGAACCCTTGGAAGACTTGGAATGAACTTACCACCCAACCCAGCCATACCACTCCTAGGCATGTACCCTCAAGGCTCATCCCACCAGAGATACATGTATGGCCATGTTTATTTCAGCTCTCTTCACAATAGCAAGGAGCTGGAACCAACCCAAATGCCCCTCAACTGATGAGTGGATAGAGAAAATGTGGTACATCTACACAATGGAGTTCTATGCAGCAGTAAAGAAAGACGACATCATGAGCTTTGCAGGAAAATGGCTGGAGCTAGAAGACCTCATGCTGAGTGAAGTAACACAGTCCCAGAAAAACAACCGATGAATGGTATCCCTCATCTGTGGATGCTAGTGCCAATTACCTAGTTGTATTTCTTGTGCACAGCCCCTTGAGCTTTTGTCCAAAGCAGTTGGGAGTGATGCATATTGGAAACAACAACAACAACAGAAAGGACCACATGGAAGAACTGACTGAAACAGTGAATTTCTGCTCAAAACAGTCAACTTCCACATGGAGAGTATTGAGAAAGACTGAGAAAGAGATGAAAAGCATGTTTGGAAAAAAAAAAAAAAAAGAAAGAAAAGCATGTCTGGCAGAATGCATGAGCTCTGGTGGGGGGGGAATGGGGGGGACACAGGTCTAGATTTGATAAAAAATTAATTGATTAATAAAAAAAGAAAGAAATACACTGCCAGCCAGGTGTGGTGGCAAAGCCTTTAATTCTAGCACTTGGGAGGCAGAGGAAGGCGGATCTCTGTGAGTTCAAGGCCAGCCTGGTCTATAGAGTGAGTTCCAGGACAGCCAGAGCTACAGGGAGACCCTATCTCAAAAAGACAGAAAAAAAAAAAAAGAAAAAAAAAAAGAAATACACTGCCTTCTTTTGTCTGGATTATTAAAATGATCTCTAGTGTAGCATCCCCATTTCGGTGCCTGCCCATTCCTAGAACAGGCAGAGTGATCCTGTTAAAAAGGAAGGTCAAAGATTAGGCCAGTCCTCCTCAAAAATTTTCTAACTGCTTTTCATAACATTCAGTAAAAGTGCAAATGTGACACTGCTCCCTTTCCCCATTCTCTCTCTTATTACCCCTGCTTATTACCAAACTGGCTAGCTAATTCTACCCCAGGGCACTCTCTGCTGCTCCTGTAAAACCAAGCTTCTTGCCCGAGGGCTGTATGTTTGCTGTTGCCAGTGTTTTAGCCATCTTTACCAGGACGTTCACACAGCTTAGCTACTTGGCTCCTTCAAGTTTTAATTGAGATGTTATCTTTCAATAAAGCCTCCTTTGATCACCTTATTTAAAATGGCATTCTTTCCAAGAAGCCAGTTGATTGAAAAAAAAAAAAAATGGCATTCTTGTTCCCTTTTAAATTTTCTCCATGGAATTGATTTCCTTTTCATGCAAGAGCTAACCTTCGCAACCCTTCCTCTATCTCCCTTATAGATCCTATAGAGATGAAAATTTGTTTTCTCTCTTGTTTACTGCTAAATCCCCACTAGCTAGGTAAGAATCTGGCACACAGCATCCAACTATCAAGGCTGGGTGAAATCAATATATACCCAGTGTTTTGTAAGAAACAAAGAAAAGAGCACTTAAGGGAAGAGCCAAGAGCCCACTCAGGGAGGGACAGCAAACAGTTAGCCTGCCTAGGCACAGGTGACAATGAAGGTGGTCCTTTATTCACATAGTGGGTAGCAGGTTTAAAAGAGCTGAAGGGCTGGGCGTGGTGGCACATGCCTTTATTTATTTATTTATTTATTTATTTATTTATTTATTTATTTTTAGTACACATACTAATAATTTTAATGAGCTGATTTAGTTATGCCATGTACATCAATACCATTAATATGTCCATACATTTTGGATTCTTGAAGTTATTTACTTTTCTAAAATATGGAGCTGAATAAAAGACATATTACTGACTCAGATTTTTTTTTTTTTGGTGGCACATGCCTTTAATCCCAGCATTCATTTGGGAGGCAGAGGCAGAGGCAGAGGCAGAGGATCTGTGAGTTCAAGGCCAGCCTGGTCTATGTAATGAGTTCCACAATAAACCTTCAATGGGAGATGATGCTGTCTTTCACTTACCTACAGTATTTCCAGAAGGAAATTTTACTGATGAATTTATTTTATTTTCTTCTGAAAGATCAGATGGTTTCACAAGTAATGGGCTGGTGGGATTAGTATGCTCTAGTAGAGAATTAAGAGGTAAAAATATGAGAGCTAGGCATTTGCACTGATGAAATTTACGAAAGCTCACAATTCAATATAAGACTTCAATTGGATATGCAAAAGTAGCAGGCAATTCCATGAGCTATTAGAAATCATCTTTTAAATAAAGCTAAATATAAACCTGTTACATAGAATTTTGTTATCTGTCACAAAAGAAGATAATTTATAAAGAAAAGAGTTTATTCACTTTGTTAATTTTATAGCACAATGTAACAAACCACCACATATCTGGGATATAAATGATACCAATGCTGAATTATACAGACAGTAAATTTACCTTTGAGAAACCTTAAATAATCTGGGCATGGTGGCCCATTCCTGGAATCCCAGCACATGGGAGACCGAGACAGGAAGATCAAGAGTTTGAAGCAATCCTGGGCTACATATTACCTTGGGCTGTATGAGATCCTGAGTCAGACAGACACTTTAATAAAATCTTTAGTTTAAACTAAAGGCAAATTCCAAAAGTGTAAGCAAAACATACAGTTGATAAAATTTAAATCTATATAAAGGCCAAAATTTATTTCAGTTATAGGCTGAACATATTTTAAATATAATTTGACAAAATTGACAAAAAACCCCCAGAATATCTAGACTATCTCATTTTTAAAATGCCCTTATTTACCTACTTTTTAAATCGTTTCCCTCCCAAATACTCCTATTTTAAAATTTTATGTATGTATGCGTGTACTGCCTGCATGTATGTAAGTGCATCTATGTCATACAGTGACCACAGAGGTCAGAAGAAGGCATCGGATCCCCTGGAACTGGAGTAATGGATGGTTGTTAGCTGCCATTTGGATGCTGGTAACCAAACCCAGATCCTCTGCAAGAGCAGTCAGTGGTCTTAACCTCTGAGCCATTTCTCTAGCCTCCAAATATTTCCATTTTTAAAGCTTTATAACTTAAAATAATTTCCTTTAAAAACTGCAATATAAACAAACGTGCACACAACTACAGAGAAGTACTAGGTTAAAGAAAAATAAGCAACTACCACTAACAGAAGAAAATAATAAAAAAAGAACTATGGAAGAAGAACTATTCAAAGAATAATTACTTCTGTATTTTAGTTTGAAGCTAAACTAAATGAAAATCCTAACAGTAACTTCCTTACCACTGCCAGTTCTTTTAAGTTCCATTTCCTGCATGTGGATTTTGCTGGGAGTCATACGAATGGGTACGGGATGAACAATAGCAGTGTCCTGGAGACAGATGGAAGTAAACACAGAATCCGCATCAGGATGCTAAACTAAGATCACAGCTTATCACATCAGCAACGCTGAAGTGAGCAGGCAAAGTTTTCTAATCATAGTACAGCAAACACAAACTTTTTAAAAATTAAAAGCTCAGTTTTAAAACATCAAGTTTCCTATACATGCTGAATAATTTGATTTCATAAAGTACATTTTAAATCAAGTGATTAAAGAACTATATGAAAAATGCTGTTATTAAGAATACAGTTTAAAACAATATTCAAAAACAAAGCATGCAATGATCTGATGAAATTATATAAATGTTAATCTCTAAGGTAAATTAAACTATCTCATGAAAACTCAAAAGCTAAGTAACAGACTGAAAACTTAGTTTTACTGAACTGTCAGGAAAATTTAACACTTTTTTCACTTATAAAACAAAAATAATTAGAGGTCTGTATTACTACAATTGTAGGTACAACATATACTTCTTATAGACTAGTTCAAACTGTTTACATTTTATTTTTTCAAAAGTTAGCATAAAACTCCTACAAAGAAACCCACTATCGAGAATAAGTAAGGCCTCTGCTCTAACAAGCTGTATTTCAAGGCTATAACACATCAGGTAGCTCTCTACTTCTTAAGTAACTTTAGTTAGAGCAAAGGGACTGATAGCACTGACTGTGGAAAAGATCAAAGAGTGAAGGCAAGAGAGAGTGAGGAGGAAAGGAGCAAGGAGGCCTGGCTCTGGGGCCCACGGCAGAAGACCAGACAGAGATCGGACCGTGGCGGGTGCGGCTCCCCATGAGGAAGGAAGGAATCAGTCCACTGCAGCCTGAGCTCCTTATATTCCAAATACCTAGCAATGGAAGTTGAGCTTACAGTGAACTGCAGGGGACACTGGCTTTCAGTTTACACTGGCCTGTGCTCTGGGGATAATGCCTTGTTAACACTAAACCTAAGTTACACACCAGCATATGCCTTGTACCTAACAGGCTTGCTGAATACAAGACAATGAGTCATAAATTCCTTGGCTTACTCTAATGTCTCTAAATTCAAACAATTTACAACATTTTTCATAGCTATTCCATTGACAAAGTAGTTCAGAGGAATTTCCTGCCCCTATTCCAGTGAGAACCTAAAGAAGATTCATGTAGTTTACCAATAAACCTGAACCAACATTTCCCCTGTATGTCTAAAATTATAGTTAAAGATCAGTATTACACATGGAAGAAAGTTTATATTCTCCTATAAATAATTATATTACTATATAATATAATAATAGACTTAACACATTGTTATACTAATACCATTATATATCTTAATTTGTAATTACTTTATATTGGCAGACTTTTGATTTCTGTTAATCTGCTGGGTGTTGATGTTTTTTTCCTGGTAGTTGATATTTTTTGATTATTTGAGAATTTCTGTATATTTTTTGTACTTTCTCTGTGTGTATATATACATATTATTTTTTCTAAATAACACAGCTTTTAAACATATACTTTACATTAATTTTTCAGTGTTACTAATATATTGAGTATTATATTTTATTGTTTTGATAATTAAATAATTCTAATTTAGTCCAACTAACCATTTTTTAAAATAGTTTGTGCTTGTGGTACTTTTGCAAAATATATATTCACCTGTTCAACTGCAGATATTTTCAGATGATATTTTCTCCAAGGTATATAAACTTGTCCCTTTATTTAATCCAGGGAACAGGCTCTGTTGTTTAAGTATGAAGTTTTATTTAATTTAATTTAATTTTTTTTTTTTTTTATGTGTATGAATGTATTGTCTGCATGCAGGTCTGCGCACCCGTGTCGTGCGATGCCGCGGAGGTCAGAAGAGGGTCTCGGATTTCCCTGGAACTGGAGTTCTCCTGGAACCGGAGTCACAGACGGTTCTCAGCCGCCATGTGGGTGCTGGGGATCGAACCCAGGTCCTCTGCAAGAGCGGTCGGCGCTCTTAACCGCTAGGCCATCCCTCCAGCCCCATTTAATTAAATGACATTAATTATTTAGTAGTTTGTTTAAACATTAATTATTTAGTAGATTCATTATTAACTAGCACTTAGTTTTATTCATGCTTTATAAGTGTTCTAGAAAAGACTGGAGATTGCTGTCTTGGATTCAGTATTTTCTTTTTTTTCTTTTTTTTTTTTTTCGTCTTTTTGAGACAGGGTCTCCCTGTAGCTCTGGTTGTCCTGGAACTCCCTCTTGTAGACCAGGCTGGCCTTGAACTCACAGAGATCTGCCTGCCTCTGCCTCCCAAGCACTAGGATTAAAGGCGTGCGCCACCACATCTGGCTTGGATTCAGTATTTTCTAAACATACATTAGATGAGACCTTTTTAATTTATATTAATATATTAATTGCTAAAAGAGGTTAGTCTATTCCTCTCTAAAAGTGATTTTCTAATTTTTTTTTACTTTGTCTTTTTTTTTTTTTTGCTTTATGTATTTTGCCTGTACTGTCGTGCTTCTCCTGCACTGTCGTGCTTTATGTATTTCTAAAGAGATTTATTCTTACTTTTAATTATATGTATTTTGTATGCATGTGTGTGGTTTTGTGCATGTGAGTGCAGGTGCCCGTGGAGGCCAGAGGTGTCCTCTGGATCCCCTGGAACTGGAGTTCCAAGTGATTGTCAGCCACTGATATGGTTGCTGGGAACCGAACCTGGGTCCTCTGTAAGAGCAGTACATGCTCTTAACTGCTGAGCCATCTTTCTAATCTCCTCCCTATGTTTTTTAAGTTATTGAGTAAAACATTAAATTTGTTGCATCTTTCATGTGAATATAGCTTTTTACATTTGATTATTTTTGTTTTATTAAGTACTGCCATATCTACATGAAATAAAAATTTAAAAAGTAATACAAAAACAAAACAAAACAAAACCCAGGACCTTTTTTAAGCCTTCATTTTTTCCAAAAGACTTGCTAAGTCTGTACCAATCTACCAGTCTGCAACAGCACACTGTATCCTCCAACTGCTGGCTACTGTTGGACTATTTTCTACACACTGACAAACTTGACTCAGATGATCAGTCTACCTTTAGACTGATAAATACAAGCTGTGTTTGTTTGAGACTTGGAGGAGGATGGGAAGCTTTCAGTTTTGGCATTTAAAATACAAAAGAAAACCCATCAATGTTACAAACTTGAACCACAAAATGTAAAAGTCATATTCTCTCTCTGCTATGTCCTACTATCCCCAAATAAAAACAACATAAAAAACTACAATATCGCCAACCAAGAATCAGTGGCAGGCAGGTTCTTCCCCATTATTCTATCTATTCAAATCACCCCAAAGCTAATTCTAATTGTACATCTTTACATCTGTGCCATATAACTTGGTGCCTGATTTCATACAATTTAGTACTTTACTATTGTCTTAAGCTCATGTATCTGTGCTTCCCACAAACTCTAAAAGCTGTTACCCCTCTGTCTAAGTCATCTCTGCCTACTTTCCACTTTTTTGCTAAGCCTGTATCCCACCCTCTGATCCACGTTCTCCAGTCTCTTCTTCACACTGTTACCTGGGTGGCCTCCCCAGTATAGTCCTTGCCCATCTCATCCTGTCACTGCCAGTTCCTGGTTGCCTACAATGTGAAGTTAGTTGATCTCTCTAGCCTAAGATGTTGATCTGGTTTTTTTTTGGTCTTTTCGAGACAGGGTCTCCCTGTAGCCCAGCTGTCCTGGAACTCACACTGTAGACCAGGCTGGCCTTGAACTCACAAAGATCCACCTGCCTCTGCCTCCCAAGTGCTAGGATTAAAGGCGTGTGCCACCACGCCCGGCTAGATGTTGATCTGGTTTTAACTACATTCTTTTTTTTTTTTTTTTTTTTACTACATTCTTTACCCCACAATGTTCCCCCACAGGTATTTATACCACCATATGCTATTACTACATAGAATTTATCCTGTTCATGAGTGTCTATGCTTGGAATACCCTCCTCCACTTTCGCTACTTCCCACTTTCATTCAAGCTCAGCATAACAGGCAGCCATTTATGGAGCCTCTGCCATGTGGCCTGCCTGCTTTTCCTTCTATTTCTTTTTAGCTACTGGCCAAACCCTGGGTGGCATGCTTTCCTTGACAACTCAGCTTTCACACTCCTTCTCTGAGGTCCTTTCTCCTCCCACCACGCAGCTGCCTTACAGCCTCCACTGCATTCTCAGACCCTAACTCAAAGACAAGATTTTCTTACATCCTCTTCTTCTCTGGGCAGCTGCCAAGATTTACAGATTGTTTGTCCTGTAGTTTTCTTTCACATGCTAATAAAATAGTCCTTGTACTTTAAAAAACAAAAACAAAAACAAAAAAAGATTCAGCATACAAATGTAACTTCTTTTGTCTAAAAACTTTCCCTAACACCCAGGGCTTGGTTAGCTAATCTGTTTAGGGCTTTGCTCAGCTACCTACCATGATAATTCCTACAATTAGCTATGTCACAATCATCAACTTAACAATAATTAAACTGTGGTTTTAGGATTGAAATCTCTCTTCTAACATCTTTATTTCTACACAATATCACAGAGGGATGTCATCAATCAGGTAAGTTGGTTAGCTGTAATATGTGATCAGGCCAACTCTTCACACAAGAAACCGCTCATTTCTATAGTACTCAAGAACAAGCATTGATCACCACAAAGGCTAGTGCATCACACTTCTCATTATTTGTTTTGATTTGCATTCACCTTAGCAGAAACAGACTGTACCAGAAGCTATTAATTGTTTGAAAAGTAGTTCAAGAAATAAATCAAATCCATGGAAATGAGCTCATCAGAATCCCAGGTTCACTAGAACTCTGAGAGCCTACCACCATCCCAATGAGTCTGCGAAATCACTGTACTGTGGAATGGATGTCTTTAAGTGGGACTAGACCAGTTTGATGCTTTCACAGACCAGTTTGATGCTTTCACAGATCTTTGCTCAGCAAATGATAATCAAAATTTAGTTTCCTAAAAGCACTCCATTAAAAATTTCTAACATGGAAATGTTAAATTCAAATTAGGCTATAGTTTTTTTTCCCCCTCTTAGGTGATTTTGCTTTAATCTGAACATGCCTTATTTATTTACTTTATAATTCTTATTTATACAAGCCTTGCAAAGGGTTATATGGGATTATGGCTACAGGCGGGGGTCTGTAGACTGGCAATATTTAAGTATTAATAAAGGCTAAGAAACTAACACAAGAGGATGCACTTAGTTGAAAGCAGAGCATTCTCCTAATTGAGATCTAAAGTGAGGAGAAAGAGTTGGAGAACAAAGATCAGACTTAAGTTCACCACCACAAAAGAAAAAAAAATACTTGTATGTAAGCAAATTATAAATATTTAATTATGTCCTCTTTATTTGATCAAACTGAGGTCTATATTCAATGTCAACTAACCATCTCTCATTCTCCAAAAGTCTCTTGCCGCAGCGCACATAATAATAAAGCAGACTACTGAGCGATATGAAGTTTGTGTTCCCCCTCCCCCCAGAATTTTTCTGAGACAGAGTCTCACTATGTGGCTTAGGATCCATATTGGTCTCAGTCTCCCAAGTGCTGGAATCACAGGCATGTGTCACCATGCCCTGCTGGGCCATGTCAGAAGTCTGGACTTTATTGCTAACAGGTGAGAAGAATATCAAACACTCTACATTTCCTGGCAGTCTTGGGTAGAGTTCAAGGACAGCCTGGGGTACACCAAGACTGCTGTCTCAAAACAAAAACAGAACCAAAAGCAAACAAATAAAAATCCCCCCAAATAATGTTCTTACATGGTCAGCAGAGTGCTAATACTATCAGTAATTATTTTCTCTGCCAAGAGTTGGATAATAATATTTTATTGCTAATTCAACCCTTCTTTCCTATAAAATACTTTCATTAGTTACCTATATAACAACTAGAAGATAAGACTAATATAAATAAAGCTTAAAGCCAAAAGAAACAAGGGCAAACTTTGTTTATAGAACTCGTCACTTCCCAGGAGCTTAGAACTGTGGTTGCTAATAAGTTCCAAAATTTAAAATGTTGATTCTTTATTTCTCCTACATTTTTCAGAGATTAAAAACAAAGATAAATGCCTTAAATGTAGTGAGAAAAAAAGAAGCAAATGTGTGGATAATCCACATACTAAGTGCCCTTAGAACAGTAAATTATAACATCAACATCTGCAAACACTCACACATTACGTTTCAATGACTGTAATAGCATCCTCTATATTTCAAATAAATATAAATCCTTAAAAATTATAAAACATATCAAAACTTCATTAATTCAAACTGCTGAAGCTACAGTGTCTTTAAATACCACCTTTCCAAAATCCACAGGAAATAAAGCTTTTCTAATAAATGCTGGCTGTCTTTGATCAAAAACATCTAAAAAATATGCCTTATATTAAGGATATAGCTCAGTGCTTACAGAGTACTGATATGCACAAGGCCCTAATACTGCATGTGTGGTGGGGAAGGGGAGAAAGGAAGAAAGAGAATGGCTGTGGCATCTACTTCCTCTGATCTTTCTACTCTAATTCCCCCTTCCTTTTTTTTTTTTTTTTTTTTGTTCTGGAAAGTGTGCTTATTATCAATTACTTTAAAATAAAAAAGAGAAATACAGAGCAGAGGCTTGAACAGTGAAGATGATTACTAGTAACAGTGTTAAAATTTGTCAGTTATTTGGGGGACAGCAGGTTACATATGAAATTAACTCTATGGGGATGTTATTTATTTTTAAATAAGGATATGAACTTTGTAGCATTTTGAAAAGCAACACAGAAAATCACAAGACAAAACAGAGGTTCCTTTGCACAAGGGATCTCTAACAACTTGCTTTTGTTTTGCAGAGATTCTCTTTAACAGAACCCAATATACTAATTAAATATAAGGTGTATCATTGGGAGTATCTTTTTAAAAGAGGACACTGCATAAATATTTACATACAGAGTACATGTTACATGATGTATAAGCATACAGATAAAATATTTACATGTCATTACACTGAAATAAGCAGTATGTTTAATAAAACATACACTTAATTAGCAAATGATAACATGGTTAACCAAATTAATTGTCACAAAATACTTCTTTGAGACACATGTACCAATTTTAAACATAAAGCTTTATCTCATCAAAATAACTAGAAAATACAAAGGATGCAAAGAAAAAAAAAGAGCTCTTTCCACCATTAAGCACACAAAGATCAAAAGACCTGCCCAAATCTGGCTCTAAGCACTACAGTGAATCATGCATATCAGCTAAAACCACAATGAATGGAATTGGGTTAATAAAATTAATTTCAAACAAGCAAGCTAAGTGATTGACTTACAGGATCAGCTGGTGCAATGTTAGAATCAAATTGGGTCAGAGTTTGTGAGCTTGAAGAGCGTTCACTAAATGTCTCCCACTGCTGAACAGACAGAGGAGAGACAAGTCAGCATGGTGGGAAAGATGGAGCAGATCACTGGAGAAGACTCAACAAAGTACTTCAGAGGTTGCACTGCAAGTTGTGTTTCGTAGGATTAACAAAATTCTCTAGTTAATTTTCCATAAACATTTCATACTTATCTGTGCTGGGTCATCATATGTAAGGTGAGTAGCTTTATAATCAGATGGATGGCAATAATTATGCAATCTCTATGGGAGATTCAAAACCTTACGAATTTAAAACTCAAAACACCACCAAGGAACAGAGTATAAAGTGATACAAGTGGCCACCAAGTGGAACTGTAAAGAGGTTGTCTTGACTAGAAGAAAGTAAAACTTCAAATCCTTTTCAAACTCCAATGTCAAAGTACCGATCTGGGGACACGGATGAATCAAAGTTCTGATCAAAACAGAGCAAGTCAGGTGACTTGCCAGTGCGACCCCTGAAAGATGATTCGATTATGTACATGCACATATTTTATACATATGCATAGATATTTAATAAAATATAACTGAGATAAAATGCAAGGAATTCAGGATTAATAATATTTGTGCTTATTTGTCAATCTATAGCAAGTCAAGCTCTGTGATCAGCACTAAAAACAGGGCCATGCCAGACCACAAGACAGAATTGCCAATCAGCCCCTCCCCATGCTAGAAAAACCAGAATGTGGCCCTGAGAGCAGATCAAGATCTGAGTATGTTATATACAGGAGGTGCGTGGGAAATACTACTTTCCTAAGAGGTACACAAAGAAATGCCATACCTCTTAAAACAGGTGGAATAAGTTGATATTAATTATAGTAAATTCCATTTGTTTAAGATCTTAGTAACAATACAAAATCTTTACATGAAAATTATATTAAAATTATAATTTAAACCTAATTCTTAAAAATGATCAGTTGCCCTCTGAAGAGAGAAAACATCTATTTACACATATACGATATATACACACAGAGATGTTTACACACAGACACAACTACCTCATTAACCCAAATCTTTTTTATAATTCAGTTAGGAAGAGTATACATTTTTATGCTTCAAAGTTCACCTTACTATTTAAAATACTGATACTCAATTTGAGAAGACAGGTAGGAATTGGGTTTTAGCAAATGAGGACACTGCCAAAAATGATCAACAAAAAATGGCTAATGCAATCATTAACAACTTTTCCTATGGGCTATTTTTAACATGAAAACTAAAATACAGAGAAATGATGATTCAAAGTATGTTGCGACAGCAGCTCACAACAGTTTGCTTTTCTCCTGGGCTATCACATCTGGAAACTGATTTAACAATACTTGGTAATATAACTAATTTCTTCTTTGATAATTATTGTTGCAAGGATTTAGAAGGAGTTTTTAAAGTCCTAATCCTGTAACTATAGACAAAGCTACCTGGAAGACAGTTTGTCTCATCTTCAGGAGGAATGCAATGGTTAAGAGCAACAAGCTCCAGAACCAGACTACTGGACACTTGCCAGGCTGTGCAAATGTGGCTGAGTTATATAACCTCTCTGGGCTTCAGTTTAACATGAAAATAGTAATACCTACCTCATGGGAGTGTTACGAGGATTTAAGAAGGTAAATTAAGTAAAGAGCTTTTTTAACAGACTGGTACCTCAAAAGTGCTTTCAGAAGGTTAGGTATTATTATTAGTGCTATCTCCTATAGTGCCCTACCCATCTCCACAGGCTCTAAATAAATACACATTGAATAACATCAATACTTTGTAGCAGACAATTAAAATATTACCTAAATTTATATCCCTGGTAGCTATTTTAGTAGATATTACCAATACATGTAAAAATCATTCTTACTAGCTTTGTTTTTTTTCATGCTTAGCAAAAAAAAAAAATATGTCACTTATAATCTTACTAGTAAGTATTATAAAATAAAACTTGGCAGGAATACTTGATGGGGATAATGCTAGTACTGGAATCAGAACCAAAAAGGACTTTGATCACCATCTTTCACGATCATGCCTGGCTTCACTTAGAATGAACACAGATTCTAGAACTGTGAACCTTGGGAAGAGCTGCTTTTATGTACAATCTGCTAACAATACTCAATATGGGCTAAGAATACTCTGTTATCTTGCTTTTTTTGAAAAATGACAAAAATGTAAATACAGTTTCAAGAACACTGATCCTACCTTCCATGAGCCCTTTCCAAAATCTTGAATGGCTTAATCCCTCTAGCTTCAAAATCATGACTATTACAGCATTGTATCTGATAGATGGTGAGGTGGTCTGAAGCTTTCAACAGAGCTATCTAGGCTGTGGTTAGGTCTTTAGAAAGCTGCAAGTAGGATAAAATGCCAGCCACTTCTCTATTTTCCAACAGTCCCAAATTAACTAGTGTGATTTTAAAGAAAGAATTTTCTGGCTTTAAAAGACAAGAAAGCACAAAAATTTCCTTGAAAGTGAACAAACTTTTGTTTTTATAGGCATAAAAAACTCAGTTAACAAAGAAAACTACTTTAATAGGCCACAGCAGAGTTTTGAGAATGGAGTTCTTCAAAGCACTATCATTTTACAGAAGACTATCAGAGGGTGTGTGGATAGGGGAGTTCAGGTCCTTTTCTCTTAATTCTGACAGAATAAACCACTTATTTATTCATTTAATATTTGTGTAAGTGCACTTGTGTCATGCAGTGGCCTCTGAGTCAGAAGGCGTCAGATTCCCCTGGAACTGAAGTTATGTATGGTTGCCAGCTATCATGTGGGTGCTGGGAATTGAACCCAAGTCCACTATAAGAGCTGGTGCTCTTAAGTGCTGAACCCCCACTCATTATTTTGTATGGCGTAATTTTGACTACTGGGAACCAAAGAAATGCATTTGTCCCAAATTCTGTTTTATATACTGTTTGGTCATGGTGAATATGGTAAAATTACTCTATTTTGTGTTAAATAAACCCAATTATAAATAGTTTGAGGTTATAGAAAATACTCTTTTCATGTGGAAAGCCATGCCAGTGACTTGGGTCTCATATCCTCTCAAAGGCTGACTGCAAATGTACTATCAGAATACCCTGCTTAAACAACAGAGAGGACACTCATACAGCCACTGAGAGACAGAGTCTCAGTCAGTATCTTGCTCTTTAATCTCCTTGGACAGAGATCTTAGTTAAGAGACTGATTCTTGGGGGCTGGAGAGATGGCTCAGAGGTTAAGAGCATTGACTATTCTTGCAGAGGACCTGGGTTCATTCCTAGCACCCACATTGCAGCTAAGAACCATCTTTAACGCCCAGCATGGTGGCACATCTTTAATCCCAGCACTCCGGAAGCAGAGGTAGATGGATCTCTGTGAGTTCAAGGCCAGCCTGGTCTACAGACACAGCTCCAGGCCAGCTGGGACTAAAGGGAGAGCCTGTCTCAAAACTATTAAAAAAAAAAAAAGACTGACTCTTCAACTTTCACTTTGTGCCACTGTGCCCCACCCAATTCATAAGATTCGATCAGGGATGAATGGTAGAAACCATATGATAGTACACACACTCAGAAAACCTTCCAAGTCACACAACTACTAAGATCTATTTATCATTGTCTTACAGATGTAATCTCTCAACTCTGCGTGCATGTGGGAAGAATCCTATGCTTAGATGACCCTGTTTGGAACTTCTTACCTTAAAAAAGTTAATTTTTAAGCAGAGAAAAGGTAAACTTTGCTAACCTCACTGCTCTGATTCAGCTCAGGCCATGTCTGGTTCAGTGACGGCATCGAGGGTGACTTGCTTGGAGGTGCTTCAGCAGGAGAGCCAGAATAACCTACCTCACCTGGCTGATCCCCAACATCTGCAATTTAAGAACAACAAACTTCCTATTAGTAACATATTTCACTTTGGAATATTTGCTTATAAAATAGCTAACAGATAACTTTTCTTAAGTGGTCATTTAGAATCTAAATTTCCTTTCCCAAAGTAAGTATTTTTATTTTTTAAGTATTTTAACAGACAAAATTTACACCATTTATTGTCCATCTGACATGACTCACTAACTTCTCACGAAAAGGAAAAGCTAGTTAGAAATAAACACTAAGGTCTACAGCCATACCATCCTGAATGCATCTAATTTCATGTGATCTTGGAAACTGAGCAGGGTTGGATTTAGATGGGAGAAATAGACAGAAGCATGTTCTATAGGTTAATAATACAAGAAGACACTTGCTATGCATTGTTTTCTGACATTAGGGATGGATTTATGTCAACTTCCCAAAGTACCTTCTATGGAGCACTAATCTGTAAGGTGACTGAACACAGCATCCTTACACAGGCTGCATATCAAGGCTTGGTGTACCACAAGAAATAAGTTTTCTAGTTTTCCCCAGCACAATGCTCTCTAACAAACAAAATTTCTCAGTATTCCCTTGGGATATATTTTGAAAAGTGCTGATGCATTAATGATTTCTTTATAAATCTTCCTATTACCAAAGGGCTGTATGGCAGGGGCTGTAGAAATGGCTCAGTGGTTAAGAGCACTGGCTGCCCTTGCAGAGGACCCAGGTTCAGTTCCCAGCACCCACATGACAGCTAATAACTGTCCGTAATTCCAGTTCCAGGGGATCCAACACCCTCTTCTGACTTCTGCAGGCACTGCATGCACAGGTACACTTACATGAATAAAACTGCTCCTGAGTTTTTCCATCAGAAAGAAAGACACCTGTCATCACATGTTAGTACTCTAGTAGGATTTCTAAATAGAGAGCCAATAACATAACCTAGCAAGGTACAACTCAGCTTTTCAATCAGCCAGAAGCTATGCCCAATATAGTATCTAATTCATAGACCCAAACAAGTTTTTTATTGAGTAAGCTGCCTTTTGTGTTCAATTTCATTTTTTCAGATTCACAATTAACTACTGATAGTTCAGACAGTTCTCAGTGTGTCTGTTCTTCCTATTCTGTCATAGACCCTCAGATTTCCCACTTGTTTAGCCTGAAACTCGATCTCTATAATGATACCACACTTGAGTTTATAGCCCAGCTGTGATTGGTTTTTACAGTATGAGACCAGGTGTGGTTTCTGCTTCCTTCTTACTCCTCTACATGATAGTGTCAGGGCTACGTGTAATGACCAGAAGTTGAGTGTCAGATACTCTACGCAAAGAACCTTGAAGTCAAGCTCTTAGAGAACTAGTAGAAAAAATTATCTACAATAAACAGTAGCAGGAAATGCCTCAGCAGGTAGTTTAGGGTTCCCCATGATGACAAAAAGAAAGGAACTTAAGGGGAGAAGACACTGGCCGTAAGTACAACAGCAAACCAAACAGTCCAGCTGGACTGCAGAGACTTTCCTGAGGAGCTACTGGCAATTGATGGCTGCTGGGAAAAGGAGAGTCAGTTTTCCTCCGGGATGCAGCTGCTGACAGGGTACTACCCATGCTCCAGTAGAGGGACTGGCACCCATCGCATACTGGCATCACTAAGTGGACTTGGTAGGCTCAAAAAAAGAATGCATGAAACCGGCAGGAAATATAGGGGGGTACTGAAGGGGAAGAAATGGGGGATATATGTGTCACAACACATTATGAGCATGTATGAAATTCTCAAATAATAACATTTAAAAAAGAAGACATAAGAGCAAAGAAAAAAAAAGGACAAAGACAAATTAAAAACTGAAAAAAGACATTCTCTCCAAACAGTTTACTAATAAAGAAAAACAAATAGTAAGAAAGTACTAACTAAGAAAGGTTAATTTTCAAACGAACCAGTTTAAAGCCAGACTGTGTTCCTTTAAATATCATCTTAGGGGCATCTGCGGCTTGACTTTCAAGATCTCCATCTTTAGGATGTTGTCTTCTGATAATTTCAGGCCCATACATCTCCTACTTTCACTCAGGGCATTTGGGATAGATTCTGAGAAGCTAGCTGATTTCCTTGCTATAAAGATAAAGTGGCTCAGGTGGCTGGAGACATGATGGTTCAGTAGTTCAGAGTACTGGCTGTTCTTTCAGAAGACCTGGGTTAGAATCCCAGCACCTACATGGTGGCTAACAACTGTCTGTAACTCCAGATCCAGGGAATTCAACGCCCTCTTTTGTCCTCTGCGGGCAGTGTAGGACCTGGTGCACTTAGATCCATGTAGGGATAATACTCATACACATAAAACAAACAGATTTTTTTTAAAAAGGTGCAGTGGCTCTAGCCTCATGAAGCTGAGACAATAATATTACCCCAAAATTACATCTCATAATTATTTCAATAATTATTTCCCTAGAATAGAGATACTCAAACTGTGGACCATGGATTCCTTGTGAGTTTCGAAGACTATTTCAGAGCTTTTGAACTCAGAATTCTTTGTGCAATGATGTCCAATTCTTTCCCTGGTTTGAGAAACAAGCACAACAGAGCAAAGACAATAAAGGAAAAAGTGTTTGCTCATCAGCAAGAGTCAGAGCAGTACTACAAAGTGTATTAAGTTCTTATGCTCTTCACCCTTGGACATGTAAGCAAATTTTAATATAAACAAATAAATAATAAGTATGCATGCTGATCTCACTGAAGAATAATTATGAAGATTCATTTTATTGGATCCTAGCCCTAAAAATACCCTTAATACTTAAATAATTATTAATGTGCAAAATAGAGAATATATACAAAGTCCTTGTCTTGTGTTTATCAAAGTTCAATGGCTGACCCAAGGAAAAGAACTCATGGGATTTAGTCATGAGCTGAATGGACAATGTTTCCACAGAGAATCACTGTTCCTTTCTTTCTGCAATAGACTGCTGATGAACTATAATTTTCAGAATTGGTTATAAGATAGGCAATTTTTTTTTTACAGGGAATTTTTTCAAAAATCAAATGAACTAAGCCTGTTACTCTAGGAATGTAACTGCATTCAGTCTTTGTTGCTAATGAAAAAATTTATACTTTCAAGTAAACCTTAAAGCTTAAGGGTTTCCTACTACTTAAAGACTTCTCTCTCTGATAAAAAATTAAAATTGTAATATTAGCAAATATGCTTTTCTGATATCTTATAATGAAATATCCTAACATCTGAAAGATCTGTATAACTCAATGAGTTGGTATAATATAAAATTATGTATACATAAAGGTTCTTTTACAGTACGTGACAGACCAATGGATTTTAATGTTATAAATCAAAAAAGTCATTAACTGATTTTGGCCTCCATGCTGCAACTACCATTTCAGCACCTGGGCTTTGACGTAGTACCAAGGAGTAGTCACAGCACCTGAACAAGGTACATAACACTTTCCTTCTACTATGGGAGACTAGATTTTCTTCATGTACTTCATGAGTTGTCAAAATTTTATTTGTCCCAAAAGGCCAGCCAGTAATGATGTGAAACTGTTACTCTGTCAACTGTTCCTCTAGTGCTCTGGCAGTCACAGGCAGTTTGAACAAGAATGAGGCCAGCTATGGTCTGATTCAGCTTTAGTAATCACCATTAAATTTGAATTTCATAAAATTTTCATATGTAATGAAAGATCTTCCTTCTGATTTTTTTTTTTTTTTTAATGATTAAAAAGCTACTACCACTCTAGGGGCTGGGGATGTAACTCAGTTGCTAGAGTGCTTGTCTAGCAAGCACAAAGCCCTGGGCTCAATTCCCAGCGCTGCATAAACCAGCTGGGCATGGTGGCATATTCCAGTAATCAAGAGATGGAGGCAGAAGGAGCAGAAGTTCAAAATCGTCCTTGACTACACGGCAAGTCTGAGGTTAGCCTGAGCTAAATGGGACTCTAGCTTTAAAAATTAAACCAAAACACCCCCGTGATGTCCAGCACTGGGAAAAAAAAATCAAACCAAACCAAATAAACAAATAAACAACAACAACATCAAAAAACCCAAAAACTACCCTAGGTTGGAGATGTGGCTGGACAGCAAAGTACTTGTCTAGCACGCGCAAGGCATTTGGCAGCAAACTGGCTTTGGTCTTTGTGGCTTAGCATTCTGGACTCCTAGTTTACCTTGAATAAAATAATAAAACTGGCCAGATGTGGTGGTGCACACCTTTAATCCTAGCACTCAGGAGGCAGAGGCAGGAGGATCTCTGTGAGTTCTAGGCCAGCTTGGGGCTACAAAAAAGACCCTCCCCCAAAACAAATAAATAAATAAATAAACAAATGAAATAAACCCAACAGATTGATTAAAGAAACAAATCTACTACCTAGCTGACTTCTATGAAGTCTTTTATTATAGGGATTTGCAAAAAGTAAAAACCAATGCCAGCTTTTTCATAAATATTTGAGAATATTTTCCTAAAATATTTATGCTAATATGTAAAGGGTGTATTACTGTCATTTTAAAATAAAATATTTTTAAAACACAGGTGGTGGGGGAGAAGCTATGGAAGAAATAAACATTATTCAAAAATATTTAATTTACATATATAAATGGTCTTGGAGCCCAGTTCTTTTTTTTTTTTTTTTTGGTCTTTTTATGAGACAGGGTCTCCCTGTAGCCCCAGCTAGCCTGGAACTCGCTATGTAGACCAGGCAGGCCTTGAACTCACAGAGATCCTCCTGGCTCTGCCTCCCAAGTGCTAGCAATGTAAAGAAGTCTTAAGATTAGTAAGTTGAGGGCTGGAGAGATGGCCTAGCGGTTAACAGCGCCAACTGCTCTTGCAGAGGACCCAGGTTCAATCTCCAGCACCCACATAGCGGCTGAGAACTGTCTTTAACTTCAGTTCCAGGGAAATCCAACACCCTCTTCTGACCTCCGCGCCATTGCATGAGATGGGTGCACAAACCTACATGCAGACAGTACATTCATACACATAAAATTTTTTTTTAAAAAGATTAGCAAGTTGGAAAAATTTCTGTCCTAAAAGATACAAGAATTATTGCTGAGATCAGATGGCAAAAGCATGCCTTGCGTCTTCCGTACTTCACACACACAACAAATGGCAGCAAAAGAGCATTAGCCACGTTCTAGAAACCAACAAGAGTCTGAGAAGCATTAAAACTAGAACTAGCATCTCCTTCATTCTGGCCCCTATAAATACTCAAGACAGAGAATCCTATCTGCCCACAACTGTCAGGCTTCAAGACTATTCCTTGGGAGGCAGGGGTGTAACTTTACTCTTACCTGATGCAGTGTTCCAGCCCAGCTTCCTGCTGGAACACTGTGTCAACCCTGCCTCCCTCCTGACATCATCAGAGCATCAGGGCTGAAAAAGAAGAGCACGAGCCTAAATTATTTGTTAGAGTTTACTCCCAAAGGTCTGGGATGCAAGGTCTTTCCATGTTTAAATGTTGTTGGAGAGCCTACTCTGTCTGAACACTAAAGGAACATAGCTGCATTCTAGGGTTAGAGACATGGGGGCAGTTTTCACACCCCTTCAAGGAACCTGGGAAGTTCACATTCAAGAGCTCTGAAGGTTGAATTTAGATATGCTTTGTTTTTCTTTCTTTTTTTTTTTTATAATTTTATTTATTTTTGTATGTGTATGAGTGTACTGTCTGCATGCAGGTCTGTGCACCTGTGTCGTGCAATGCCGCGGAGGTCAGAAGAGGGTCTCGGATTCCCCTGGAACTGGAGTTCTCCTGGAATTGGAGTTACAGACGGTTCTCAGCTGCCATGTGGGTGCTGGGGATCGAACCCGGGTCCTCTGCAAGAGCAGTCGGTGCTCTTAACCGCTAGGCCATCTCTCCAGCCCCCGCTTTGTTTTTCTTAAGTGATATTACTTTCATCAAAAAATGAAGTTCTGCTTCAACACTCCACAAATGGAAACAGCGTCTGATGGCTCTTATTGAATCAGCTATTAACTTCTAAGAATGTTATACAACTATGGAAGAGGCTTACGTTGTGCTAAGACAACTAAATACAGGAAGCCCATTTAAATCAAACTGCTTTAAATTAAAATTTATGAGATTTTAAAAATAACTTATTTGGAGTTTTGTCTAAAAAACACAGGAAACTGAAATGGGTATAAAAAACAAAGAATGAAAGATGTTAATTCATGTGTATGTGGAAAGGTTGACGATAAAATTCAAAAGCATATTTACTGAGAATGACAAGAGTTCAGGCTCCCACAGAGCCCAGTTCCTAACTGAGAAGACAAAAGCCCTTCACTAACTTCTGATTTTCACAGCCCAACCATAAAGAAAAAAATTTATGATTAAAAGTATCATAAATTAATTATTCCCATAGAAGTGTATAATCTGTTAACACCGAAACCATAATCTTTTTTATTTTTTTATTTTTTGTCTTTTCAAGACAGGGTCTCCCTGTAGCTCTGGCTGTCCTGGAACTCACTTTGTAGACCAGGCCGGCCTTGAACTCACAGAGATCCACCTGCCTCTGCCTCCCAAGTGCTAGGATTAAAGGCATACGCCACCACACCAGGCTGAAACCATAATCTTTTAAAGCCTTGACTGTCATCATCCTTGTAGACTTTTTCTCCTATATTATCTAGCCTTGTCTGTCAGTGTCTTTGCCAGGTCTAGAGGAGTTCTAATTACTCAGCAATTTCATTAAGTAGTGCATTTTGACAATCTTTGTAATTCAACAGTTTGACTTGTCAGATACAATATCTAAATATCTGGAAAGAAACCGTTATACAGTAGAAAATGTATGAGCGAGAGGGGAGGAAAGGATCAGAAGGAATTGTGAGTGGATGCTGATACGGATGTTATACCTCACTATGCAACTGACAGGACTTCCACAATGAATTTTCAGGAACAGTAAATGCCTAAGCATGTTCACTGAGTACTGTTTAAAGGCAAAATGAAAAATGAAAAAAAAAAAAACCCATAAAGCTTCATCAATGAGAAACTGGTTAAAGTTTATGCATATTACAAGTGCTTTCTATGCTAGAGAATCTGACAGCTTTATCTGTATGTGATACAGTACAAGATGTCTGACATTGTAAGGGGAAAAGTCAAGGATTCATATATTGTGCCTGTGTACAATTTGATCTCTCCCTGTGTAGGATACTGTTAAAAATTTGGGCAAATACAAGAGAAATTAGTAATAGTGCTTAACTTCCATCAGCATAGTCTAAAGTCTGAATTTACATGAATTTCTGATAAACAATTCATGTAAAGTCTTATGTGTCTTCTCTTCCTTGGCTTTTAAAAACATTCATGTTGGGAGTACATTTAGAACTGGGAGTTTTATGCTGTACTCAAGAACAACAAAACACATCCCCATTTTGTGTTTATGGCAATAATTACAGAGGAGAAGGAAGAAGAGCACCACACCCCTTTCTCTTCTGGCATCTCAAACAAATCCTGCTGAGTTGCTCATATGAGTAGTATCGTGTGGAGACATAAATAGCTGAAGTCCACTTGCTTTGTTTAGTCATCCTGAAGATGTGAACATGTATTTACAAATTCCATCTGTGACCTGCTAAGTGCTAACATATAACCAACCAAACTAGTCCGCCTACTACCTTCCCAAAAGCCTCTTAGCTACTTTGAAAGACAGGTACAGATGTGTCAAATAATCTCAGAAATACATGCAAAATTGCAACCATGCTTCAAAAGAGAAAACTCTCTGGAGATTGAATTTAGTGAAGTATTGCTCTTCCATAAGTTTATTACACTAGGCCAGTAGTGTATCTTAATCTTTTTTTTTTTTTTTCAAAGATAAAAGGGCTAGGGAGATGGGTCACTTGCTCTGAAAGAATAAAGACCTAAGTTTGAATCTCAAGTACCCATGTAAAAAGTTGGGGATGGCTGTGTGTGCCTATAATGCAGGCAACATGGAGATGAGACAGCTGGATCCTGAGAGCTCACTGGCCAGTTCAGTGAAAGACTCTGCCTCAGGCAGTAGGTGGACAGAGACAGAGAAGATACTCAACAGCTTGCTCTGGCCTCTGCATGGACACATGCACATGGATGAATGCATCCACATGCTCATGTGCATATACCATACATATATGTCCCATACATCCCTCACTATACATATGCACATGGTACCACACACACCATACCACATATAACACCAAATACTATATACCACATACACACACTACCACACACATATACCACATGCACACACACAATAGCATACACATAACACCACAGACACGCACAACACATGCACATACAAGATCACATGACACCACAGAGGTACATACACACTACACACAGTATACCATTTCATATAATACAACATCATATACACACAATACCACACATGCACACACTAACAGTCTTAAAAGACAAACATTCTTTGCTGAATCCAGCCCAAGAATTTTCTTATGCTTTCTTTTATAGGACAACACAGAAAGTGCCCAAGTTTCCTCTTTTATTTATGACAGCTACCAAATGCAGATATTATATGTGAACATTTTAATTCAGGAATTCACAGGCACTTTCTTTTTTTTAATTAAAAAATTTTTTTTGATATTTTTTCATCTCTGTCTATTATGCAAGTGTTACTATTGATATCTGTTCTGCCTATTTCAAGATAACTTGACCCAAGTAAAGCTATGTTTTCTTCCCTGAAGTAGTGGCATGCAGCCCAGAAGGAGACAGTTTGGATGGACTTGGTAAATTTTTTCAGCTTAATTTTCCTCAACAGGTATGTTACCTGTTATTGGAAAACTATAAACCAGGATATGGGGTTTGGGAAAGTAGAGACTATGTTTGTAGTAAATCATTTATGTTTAAGATATGACTAAAATTGTTTAAATTTCTCTTTTTTATAATGCCTTTATTGATGTTCTGTGTAATTCAGACATCATTTCTCAGTTCAATTCAGACATATTCCCCATTTTAAATTTATTTTTGTATGTGTATGAATGTACTGTCTGCATGTAGGTTTGTGCACCCATGTCATGCAATGCCGTGGAGGTCAGAAGAGGGTCTCAGATTCCTCTGGAACTGGAGTTCTCCTGGAATTGGAGTTACAGACGGTTCTTAGCCGCCATGTGGATGCTGGGGATCGAACCCAGGTCCTCTGCAAGAGCAGTCGGTGCTCTTAACTGCTAGGCTATCTCTCCAGTCCCAAGGCACTTTCTACTTATGATTCTTCAGTTCTATTTATCTATCACTTAATCTCTATAAACCTGTTCACATGATTTGAGAGGAAATATGCATTTACCCACTCTGTTCCATGCATTTAGAAGGCTAGCTGGAACTGAAGTCACCACTACTGTTCATCATCTATTTGCTTCTAAGAGACTGAATGAGTTCGTGACTGGCGTGGGCAGTGCTGGGGAATGAACCCCAGGGCTTCATACACGCTAGGTAAGAGTTCTACACTAAGCTACATCCCTATTCCTTAAGAGTTTTAGTTTATTTTTTCAGGACAAAGACTGATCCCAAGGCTTGCTTGCACATGCTAGACAAGTGCTCTACCACTATAGTGCACTACCACAGCCCTTTAAAAATGTTAACACAGGATCTTGCTAGTTGCCTGGACTGGTCTTTAAGCTGACATCCTCCTGCCTCAGCTTCCTGAGAAGATGGTATTATTGGGGCATGCCACCAATCCTAGGTAGGGGTTTTAAATTCTAAGCATAGAATGCTTCTAGAGGTAATATCTTAGAATGTCCCAACATCACACAGTTAAGATAAATCTGTGTTCAAAGAAAAATATCGAGACAAATATCTTGTTTTGAAAGTCGTTTACATTTAGCATTAACTTGTTCAACAATTGGTTTACTCAGCAATTAAGCACACACCTGGTAGAGTATCAGCTCCTGGGGGCCCTGCTAGACAATGAATGCCATACATTGCTTTTTTCAAGGAGCTCAGAGTACAGCAGCAGAGGAGTAAAAATGAAAAACAGCATTCAGTGACACATTCTCCTTATATGGCATATAGATCGTGTGATGAGAGATGGAAGATAGAAACTAAATCTGATGTAGGAAAAGAGGTTTCACTGGGAAATTATTTCTGATAAATCCTAATACCAATCAAAATAAACTAGATATTATTTCTGATAAATCCTAATACCAATCAAAATAAACTAGGGCCAAGGGTAACGGTCACTGGTACAATATTTTTCCTCGTATGTGTAATGCCTGAGCACAATCAATCAATCAATCAATCAATCAATCACAGCTATGTGTAATGGTATTACAGATACCATTACAAGCTAGAATGTGCATAGCATCATAGGATAATTTCTATATTCAAATGACTTTGTATCATGAATCTCAGTTTATGATATACATGGAATACAAAAATTATACTGAATCTCTTCTACCCCACCACACAAATTAACAGACAAAATTCATTATTTATTAAGTAGATAAGCAGATTTATTTATTTATTTATTTTTTAGTTTCTTTTTTTTAAATTTTTTTTTTAATTAATTTTATTTAGTTCTGTATGTGTATGAATGTACTGCCTGCAGGCAAGTCTGTGCACCCGTGTCGTGCAACGCCGCGGAGGTCAGAAGAGGGTCTCGGATTCCCCTGGAGCTGGAGTTCTCCTGGAATTGGAGTTTCAGACGGCTCTCGGCCGCCATGTGGGTGCTGGGGATTGAACCCGGGTCCTCTGCAAGAGCAGTCGGCGCTCCCAACCGCTAGGCCATCTCTCCAGCCCCAGATAAGCAGATTTTAATCTAATAGTGTGTGGTTAAAATATTTTGCAGTAAATTCATTAAGAAAACCTTATACTATGAAGGAAATGGAAAAGTCACTACTTGGATACCTTAAAAATTACATTTAGAACCACAGTGCAGACATAGGTAGACAAAAATAAGAGTCCAACTGTCATGCAGTTGTAACAGACATAAACGTGGACTAAAAGACAACTGCCCAGAAAAGAACTTCTTCTCAAAAGACAACTGCTCAGAAAAGAACTTCTTCTCAAAGAATATGTCTCAAAATTGAGGTAGTAAAATTTATAATGAAACCAATTTTATTTAAATTAAAGAGGGGAACCCCACCAAGTACATGCAGATGCCAGATTCATCTGAGGGCAGTTAATGAAAGAAACAGACAAGTTTCTAGCAACTTTCAATGACTCACAAAAGATTAAACTTGATTTGAATCATTTCCTTGCACTGCTAAGCAACCAGTTTTCAAAAGCTGTGAGTCACCTAAGTCAGAAGCTCTCTCTTTTTTTAAAAGACAGGGTCTCCTTATGTAGTAGCCCCCTTGCCTCAGCCTCCAGACAAGCTGGGATGACAGGCAGAACTAGGATTCCTGTATTCAATGCTCCATTTCAAAATGACAACTGAAGGCTTAAACTATCACAATCTTCTCTTGGCTACTAATCCATAAGCTAAACAAAGAAGGTATTTTTGTTTATTTCTTAAGTAGGTAAATCGAAGTACTTTGAAATAAAACTAACAAAGATATTATATTCAGTTTTCAGCTCAAACGGGAGGTTAACTGATGCTCCATAGCTACCTAAAATAATCATCAAATCCTACAAGTCACATAGAAGAAATATTTCTGAAAAATTAAAGCTAATGCTAAACTTTTAAATTAAACCATTGAGAAAAGGTTAATGTACACTATTTTGTGAATGGCATCAATTCCACAACAGGTGGAGAAATGAGAAAAATGGAGTAATGGCTTAGAATCTGCCCAAAGAAAGGGCTCTCTTGATGACAGTGATTCTGTACGTGTGGTTTCTTCTGCTTAACTTCCTACTGTCATTGAAAGAAAGACCACACATATTTCAAGGAAAAAAAAGATGCTGCCTTACAGATTTACCTAATAGATAAATGGCTACTTAGGAGTCAAGATTCTTTTAATTTTCCTGTTTAAAGTATAAAATATCAGGTGTAGTGGTGCATGCCTTTAATCCCAGCGCTCGGGAGGCAGAGGCAGGCTAATCTCTATGAGTTCAAGGACAGCCTGGTCTATAGGGCTAATTCCAGGCCAGCAGGGACTACAGGGAGACCCTGTCTCAAAAATACCAGAAAAAAAAAGTATAAAATATTGTGATCACATCCAAAAGTAAGCAGACAAGAGCGCTGAAGATGCTACAGTGAGGCTTGTTAGGAGTGCATCTTCCTTACATTCAGAATTGGAGAAAAATAGACTAATTCTCACTAGTTTTGTTTTCTTTCCTTTTAAAGAAAGAATAGTAAATAGGTATCTAGGATTCTTATTAATAAATATAAAAAAATAAATATAAGTATGTACTATTAGTATAAATACTAATATATAAATATTTGTTAACTAGTACACATAGATTATTATATATAGATAGTAGTGCCATCTAAAATCAAACTCGAAACTTCCAGATTTCTGCAGTTAAAAAAAAGGCATTTTTAAAGCTAGGCATGCTGGCACACGTCTTTAGTCCTAGCACTTGGGAGGCAGAAGCAGGTCAATCTCTGTGAATTCAAGGCCAGGTTGGTCTACATAGTGAATTCTAGGCCAGCTGGAGCTACAGGGAGACCCTGTCTCAAAAAGACAAAAAAAAAAAAAAAAAAAAAAGACATTTAATTTTAAAGGAAAATGCTTATGATTGCAAAAGTCTAAATGATGAATCAGATTATTTCCCTTCAGCATATTAAGATTTACTAAATAGAAAAAAATTACGATGAAAACAATTCTCCTCCTTAAACAGTATATCCTGCAGTTAGAAGGATAACACTGTGAAATGCTCTTCAAGTCATATGCAAATTGCATGAAACATTTTTTTCCTTTTTCCTTGGGCAGGGTCTCACACTGTAGCCCAGGCTGGCCTGGAACTTGCAGAAACCTTGCCTCAGCCTCCTGAGTCCTCAGATTACAAGCCTAACACCATGCCCACCTTTCTTTATCTCTTTTTTTTTTTGTTTTTTTTTCAGACAGGGTCTCCCTTTAGTCCCAGCTGGCCTGGAGCTCACTATGTCTTTATCTCTACTTTTTATTTTATTTTATTTTTTTTATTAATTTTTATTTATTTCTGTATGTGTATGAATGTACTGTCTGCATGCAAGTCTGTGCACCCGTGTCGTGCAACGCCGCGGAGGTCAGAAGAGGGTCTCGTATTCCCCTGGAACTGGAGTTCTCCTGGAATTGGAGTTTCAGACGGTTCTCAGCCGCCATGTGGGTGCTGGGGATCGAACCCGGGTCCTCTGTAAGAGCGGTCGGCGCTCTTACCCACTAGGCTATCTCTCCAGCCCCTATCTCTACTTTTTAAAGTTGACTTCAGTCTATTCATCTTAGTCTAATGGCAAATTTATGCGCTCTTGATTAAAAAAAAAAAGTCAAAGCTACTTAGTTTTAATATCTATCTTGTTTTTTTTCAAAACAAGTATTTCTATGTAAGAGCACAGCCAGTTAGTTCCCTTTGGGTTCCAATCTCACCTGCTGAATCTTCCAAATCAATCAGCTTGGGCATTAAGCTTTCAGGGAGTTTTTCTGGTAAGTCATAGCCATTCTTCCTGGCAACAACCAGATGAAAAGCAGCACAAAACTCATCCAGTGTCAGTGCGCCATCTTTATCAAAGTCTGAGAGTTCCCTGGAAGACAAACTCATTATGAATATAAGCACATTTTGTTCTGGAGTCCTTCATCTCAGAAAGAAGACAAAGTACCCCTGAAAGTATTTTAAAAATTAAAAGTTTTTATTATTTGTTTTTATTTTATATGTATGAGTGCTACGCCCATGTGTATGTAAGTGCACCCATGTCCTGCAGGGCCAGCAGAGGTCAGAAAAGGGTGTTGATCCCCTGGAGTTCCCGGAGTTCCAGGGGATGATTGTTAGCTGCCATGTGGGTGCTGGGAACCAAACCCAGGTCCTCTGTAAGAGCAGCCAGTGCTCTTAAGCACCGACTCATCTCTCCAGCCCTAAAAAATGATTAATTTTAAAATCCCATATGTGGAAAGAAGCTTAACTAAGAAAATATATTAAAATTTTATATATTTAAATTATATTAAGATTATAAATTTTAAATATATTAAAATTAAATTAAGGGCTGGAGAGATGGCCTAGCGGATAAGAGTGCCGACCGCTCTTACAGAGGACCCGGGTTCGATCCCCAGCACCCACATGGCGGCTGAGAACCGTCTGAAGCTCCAATTCCAGGAAAACTCCAGTTCCAGGGGAATCTGAGACCCTCTTCTGAGCTCCGCAGCGTTGCACGACACGGGTGCACAGACTTGCATGCAGACAGTACATTCATGCGCATACAGAAATAAAATTAAAAAAAAAATAAAATTAAAACAGAATTTAGAGGTCAGGTATTGAGCTCTCATAGCATGACTCTTTCAACATTCCTGTATGCTTGACATTCTCATGGTAAAATTCTGAAAAGAGCCTCAAAAATTAAAGTCACCAAAAATGACTTCTAACCCCTATGTGTTCTAGTAATAAGGTTTAGTTGAAATAAGGAATATAAAATACTTCCTTAAAGAACCATTTTGTACTTTTAAGGGACTACATTGGGTACAGAGTTCACTACAAAAGTATGGCCTCTGCCCTGCTGTCCGTGCCATTGCCCACCCCTCCTGCATGTGTGCGTGCGTGCGTGTGTGTGTGTGTGTGTGTCTGTCTGTGTGCATGTTTTGACACAATGTTGGCCTTGAACTCACATTCCTCCTGTCTCCTTTTACTGAGAGCTGAGATAACAAAGCCTGTATCACCATACAGTCTTAAGGAAGCATATTGCTATGAAGTAATATTTATCTGATGTTTCAAAAATATAATTTACGATTATAGTTTGTGCTTCAATTCCAACTATGGCAGCATTTTGGGAATCTTAGTCTATGTTTAACATAAGAACTAAGCACTGTTCTTAAACTGTTAGCTGGATACAGAACATATTAAATTTGATAAAAACCAGAAGAACTCAACACAGCCAAGTATATATAACAGCTTTCCCCCCACTCAATATACTAGCAATAGGAAGCAGCCAGTATGGCTTGAGTTTAGTTCACAAAGAACTAAGAACTGTTCTAACTAGTAGCATTTCTTTCTTTCCTAGAAAAAGAGAGCTCACTGTCGTGCAGCTACACTCTTTTTTTTTTTTTTTTTTTTGTTTTTCGCGCAGGGCTCTCCCTGTTAGCCCCAGGTGTCCTGTAACTCACTGTAGACCAGGCTGGCCTTGAACTCACAAAAATCCGCCTGCCTCTGCCTCCCAAGTGCTAGGATTAAAGGCGTGCACCACCACACCCGGCTATACACTGAGCTCTTTTGCCAGCACTTCTGAAGAGGTTAAGTCTACTCAGTTTATTTATTTATTTATTTATTTATTTATTTATTTATTTATTTATTTATTTATTTAATGTCTTTTCAAGACAGGGTCTCCCTATAGCTCTGGCTGTCCTGGAACTTACTCTGTAGACCAGGCTGACCTTGAACTCACAGAGATCCTCCCGCCTCTGCCTCCCAGGTGCTAGGATTAAAGGCGTACGCCACTATGACCGGCAAACTCAGTTTATTTTTAAAGGTTCTAAAAATCTACCTGTTAGAAAAACTCCTTTGAAACAACCCACGTGAACCAACTAATGATATACCACACTTACCAAATATGAGAAAGTTCAAGAATAGGAAGTTTTGATTTTGTAAAAAACTCTTTAGCTGCAGACCCTGAAATATTAAAACAATGTTACTTTAATGTTATTCTGCACATAGGGAGCCAAGGATCAAATGAAGTAAGTCTCTTAGACTGAGGGAAAAGTAATATAATGATGTGAAAATGTCATGTTTTTGTTCCCCAGGGTCTATAAACTCTTTTTTAGATAAATAATGTGAGCAATACTTAAAATCTAGGACCAATAAAACAATGATTATGAGATAATGAAACTGAGACTTTGACCTGTCCCCTCTGGAAGAACTGCTGTTTTGAACAACTCACCTGGAATAAATCCGTTTAGATCAGGCTGAATGGTTTTAAACTGATTTACATAATACTGTCTTTGTTCATCTGTTATTTTCCAGGGATCGTCATAACTACTGGATTGCCTACGAATTTCATTGGCAGTTGTAGCTGAGGCTACAGTTCGTACTGTTGTCTGGTCCTGCAATGAGACATTTTCTCCTCAGTACAGTATCTATCTATATGCTTACATGGACCAAGATTGCTAGGTGACTTTTCCTTGAAAGTAAAATTTACTTTTTTGTGGAAATTTAAAATGTAGAAAGTCATCAGCAAACCGCATACAAGTTAAGGTCAGGTTACTGGATGTGTTTTTGCACAGCAATTATATAAACGTAGAATGACAGCATTTATGTAAGCAACAGAAAGCTATGAAAAACATGCTAAGAAAGCCAGGCAAATACAATCCCAGATGCAGAAATCTCTTCACTAGGGAATTACAAACAGAAATAAAATCAGCCAAAACTTGGAGTGAAACATTCCAGTGATAACAGACTTGAAAGAATGACACAGAACAGAGTTCTGAATTGTTTCTCATAAAAGTGAACTTAAGATTTGTAAAATCTGCAATAGCAAAATATAAAAACAATGACTGTAGCAACACTCTGAATGAAGCAAAGAAAAACTCAATACCAATAAAATGTCACACCTGGACAGAAGCAGGATGCATGGATAAAAGAGCACTGGTGGGTGGAGTATCTGCAAAACTGACCCAGTTCTCTTGAGGTGGAGGGGGAGAATGTCCAGCCCACACTGCATCCCCAGCAGCAGACCCTAAAAGGAGAGCAGTGACCACACTGATTCAAGTTCCGAGAGAACAAAGGCTACCACGCATCAGTTAAGAGCACTTTATGATTGCAACATACTATCACATATATATTATGAAAAATTTTTTTAAACTCCAATTAAAAAAATCTTCCCAGCTCAATTAAAAATAACACTTTATATCTTTTCAGTTATTTTTTGCTTTCTTGGTCAATAGTAATATGTACCCAATATTCTGGGAAATAATTACTCATTTTACAATAATTTTGTCTAAGCATCAGAGATGTAGCTGCTACTTTCTAAAGGTAAATATGTCTACTTATAAATCTTAGTAATTGGTTCTGCTTCCCTTTAATTTAACTTACAAGAAAAATGGTCTTGAGGGCAACTTTTAAAAGAATATTATAAATTTCCATTAACTTGCAAAGCTAACACCTTGATATTTCTAAGGAATCTCTAAATACCTGACTGAGCTTCAGCAAAAGGAGACCAGAATGGCCCAGGTCCTGCTAGCGGCCTCTCCCCATTTCCCCCGCTGGGGTGACGGTTGTGCTTCCTCCATGTGTGTGGAGAAGTTGGTGGGGATTGCTGTGGTGAAACTACTGGAGATGCAGGTTCCTAGAAAAAATATGGTTTTAACGATTAAGTACCAACTAATGTACAGTAAACGCCTACACTGAACATAGGTTGACTCATGTTTATACATGTGACTACTACCTGTTGGTCTGCAGATGGACGAGGCTGAACGGCATCGTGGCTCACGGATCCTTTTTTGACTTGCACCCTGCCAGGCGGAGGAGGAATTACCCCAGAATAAGACCCCTGGTTTTCAGAATCCGAAGAGTATGAGGCTGCAGGGCGAGATTCTTGTTCATTCTTTGAAGCAACAAATCTTGGAAGAGGAAGATCCTTTACTGTCAACCACAAAAACACATTGAGTACTTATTTGAAATACTTGGGAACAGAGTGCTTCAGATTTCAGCATTCTTAAAAATTATGGAATTATTTGCATAGACTTTATAGGCTGGGCATCTCTAACCCCCAAAAAATCTCAATCTGAAATGATCCAAAACTCTTGAGCATAATGCTGATGCTTAAAAATTTTTGGATTTTAGATTGTCATATTCAATTTCCTCAATCAACCTGTATAACTTTAAAATAAAAAAGGACATAAATATTACTTTTTAATTTCACTTTTAGAAATAGGAGGTGAATTATATATTCAAATTTTTCCAGGAACAATAGGTACAAAATGCCTATCACTACAAAATGTATACCATTATTTTTCTTGAATTATTTTAGGGAGACTCTTACCTAGAAAGAAGTGATAAAGCCAAATTGTCCTTTTGAGGGGTGACAAACAATAGCTATATTAAATGTCTACCAAATGTCTGGCTCTACAGCTGTCATATACATATATAAATATTATGATTTCATCAATCCTGTGAAGTTCCTGCTGAGAAACTGACACTCTTAGATTACCAAGGCAGCGACAGGATCTGAATCCAGGATCAGCAAGAACCCTAAGCCTAACCTGCTTCTATTCATATGAGGTACTTAATGTAAGTTTCTAAAGCTCTAACTAAAGGACAGAATATGCAACTAAGTTTGAGATTACACCCACCACCATGCCAACCTGGTAGATGGCATCATCTTCCCTGTTCAGTCTGGCTTATTATTCTCTTACAGCCAAGTAGTCTCTTTTCAATTCTTAAAGAGTATGGAAAACAGCTTCTCTGAAGGTTAACCATAACTTATACTTTAGAATAATATAGCTATAGAATCATTTTCAGAGGAATGTGTACAGGGTCTCCCTATAGCTACAGCTGGCTTGGAATTCACTATGGAGACTAGACGGGCCTCAATCTCTCAGAGATCCACCTGCTTCTGCCTCTAAATTCTAGGATTAAAAGCAGGCCCCATCACACCTGGCATGAATGTGTACTTTTTAAGAAAAATTTCATTTAATATTTTTACTTTATGTTTATTAGTATGTTGCTTGCATGTACATAAGTGTACCCATGTAGTGCAATGCCCATCTTCACAGTGTCAAGATCCCCTGGAACTTGGGTTATGGACAGTTGTTAGCCACCATGTGGGTGCTGGGAACTGAACTCTGTTCCTGTGAAAGAGAAGCCAACACTGAGCCATCTCTCCAGCCCCAGGAATGTATACTTTTGTTCAACACAATTCCCTTCATCTCTGTATTTTTTTGGAGACAGGGTCTCACTGTGGAGCCCTGGCTTACCTAGAACTCACTATGTAGTAGCAGCCTGTCTTGAAATCAGAGAGCCACCTGCTTCAACCTTTGTATCCTCAGTGCTGGGATTAAAGGTGTGAGCCACCAAACCTTTTATCTCTTTTTTTTTTTTTGGTCTTTTCGAGACAGGGTCTTCCTATAGTAGCCCCAGCTGTCCTAGAACTCACTCTGTAGACCAGGCTGGCCTTGAACTTACAAAGATCCGCCTGCCTCTGCCTCCCAAGTGCTAGGATTAAAGGATTAAAATCTCTTTTTATAATCACCTAATCACCACATGGAGTGAAACTGGTAACCTTATTTGTTAGACATGTAAAGAATTCAAGATTATCTGAAAGAATTTAAGTTTGAACACTAGAATAACAAGACAGTGAAAATCTCCAGCTGATTAGGAAGCTGAGTAATATTTGAAAAACGATATAAATTGTCAGGCTTAGTAGTAACCATCTGTACTATCAGCATTCTGACATGAGTTTGAGGCTAGGCTACGCTATATAGCAAACTCTGAGCACCTATCCCCTCCCGCCAAAAAAAGGAAAGGAAGATCTGAACATTTAAACATTATAGAAACTCAAGTTTTCTCTTTTTCTCTGCTTTCCATGAAAAGTCTCTCTTAACCAGAAAAGTTTTGTTTCTTCCCACATTTACTTATTTATGTTCTGTGTGTGTGCCTGTGCACACATGCACCACAATACACATGGAGGATATGATAACTTCTGGGAGTCTGTTCTCTTCTTCTACTATGTGGGTCCCAGGGCTTGAACTCAGGTTGTCAGGCTTAAGAGCAAGAGACTTTTCCAACTAAGCCATTTTGCTGGTCCTCTAACCAGAAAGTTTTTGAGAACGGATACTTTCCAATTTAAAACAGAACCTCTAGGGGCTAGAAAGATGGCTCAGTGGTTAAGAGTACTGGCAGCTCTTGCAGAGAACCTCGATTTGATTCCCACCACCTAAGTGGTAGCTATCAACTGTCCATAACTCCAGTTCCAGGGGAATCCACCTTTTTCTGATTCTGAGGGCAGTATATGACATGGGTGCACTTACACACATGTGAGCAATAATACACTCATATAAAAAAATAATAAATATTTAAAATAGAACCTCTACATGCCTTCCCAAACAAAACTCTAGCAAGTGTAAGATTAGACAAGAAGTGGGTCTGGGTGGCTCAGGCCTGTACTTAAGGCTACTTGGGAGGCTGAGACAGGAGAACAGCAAGTTCAAGGTTAGCCTTGAACTTAGTGAAACCCTGTCTCAAAACAAAACAAAACAAGAGCTAGGGGTTTATCTCAGTGGGAGATCACTTGCCTAGCATGCATAAGATCCTAAACTCAGATGGAGGTGCTCACAATTTATCATTTACCTTGATAAAATTATTTACCTAAAGTCTAAGCAAGTTTTAGTGAATTCTCAAAAACTGCGTGTATAGTTCATATATTGTCACCAAATATGCACAACACACAGTGGCTAGTTAAGGATATTCTTCAGCGTAACAGATATAATACTTTTTCTATTATTCTTATATATGAACAAGTGACAATACTGTCATGACACTTCAAGGTCACAAATACCATCATAATATCAGAAAGATGCTTTTATTTGAGTTTCTAACACATTGCACAGTTACCTGTATTTATACTTTCCACTCTTAATGGGAAACCTGACTGGGCTACAGCTACAAGTTTCAAAGCAATGTAGAATTGACTTCTTCCAAAATAACCAAGTCTTGTTGCACCACAAAGCTCCATTATCTGTAAGAGAATACAATATTAAGATTTACAGAAAAATTATTTATCCAAAAGTAACAAGTCAACTTGTTTCTTCTAATGTCTCTAAAATATCTACTGAGAATCTTAAGTAACAATTCCTTCAAGTTTCATGTTCTTAGGTTTAAAACAAAAAAGCACTGATTTTATAATAAGAACGTCAAAAATCCATAAGCAGTTTTATTAGAATTGCTGTTTTTCGGGCTGGAGAGATGGCCTAGCGCCGTCTGCTCTTACAGAGGACCCGGGTTCGATCCCCAGCACCCACATGGTGGCTGAGAACTGTCTGAAGCTCCAATTCCAGGAGAACTCCAGTTCCAGGGGAATCCGAGACCCTCTTCTGACCTCCGCGGCGTTGCACGACACGGGTGCACAGACTTGCATGCAGACAGTACATTCATACACATACAAAAATAAATAAAATTAATAAAAAAAAAATTTAGAATTGCTGTTTTTCCAGAGCTAGGGTGTAAGTCTGGTGGTGCAAGCCTACAATTCCAAAGCTTGGGAGAACAGGAATTCACCATCATCCTCAGCTGTGTAATGAGTTCCAGGTCAGCCTGAAGTTCATGAGAAAGAACTGTTTTTCTTGTCATGTTTGAGGCTAAAGAGATAGCTCAGCAGTTAAGAGCACGGCTGCTCTTTTAGAGGACCCAGTTTAGGTTCCCAGCACCCATATGGCAGCTATTAACTGTCTGTAACTTTAGTTCCAGGGAATCCAACACCCTTTTCTGACCTCCGAGGGCATTGCACCTACATAAGTACAGGCAATACACATGCACATAAAATAAAAATAAATTAAAAATAAATAAAAGTCATGTTTGTAAAACAGTATACCATACACTCTTATCATGAGCAATATATATATATATATATATATACACACACATATATATATATGTGTATATATATATATATATATATATCAGTCCTGTGCAATCAATACACTATGTGTCCATTTAATCTTACAATCATAAGATGATAACACGAGGGAGAATGTTAAGGATACAGTAGGTGGGGGAAATCATGTAACACAATCTAACCATAGAAACACAAATTTGGAAACTAACAAAAATCCTACCTACTAGTCAGTTGAGATAAAGAGTAATTTTCTTCCTTCTTTTGATTTTCCTAATTGTATTTAATATGGCCATACTACTTTTCTTTAAAACAACAGAAGTTTTTGTTTGCTGGCTCATTTTTTGGGACTTATTATTACTGTATGTGTCTTAGTGTTTTGGCTACATGGATGTAAGTACACCCTTGTTGCACATCAAAGCAGCAACTATCCATGGCTAAGATTACAACAGTAACTGCACGTGCAAAGTCATGTTTGCTGAGTCATTAACACTAAAAAAAAAAAAAAAAAACCTTGGTTCTGCCACTAAGAAGCATACACTGCTGAAAAAATGTAGAAGGGCAAAGGAAATGTAAAGTGGCAGGTTAAAGCACTAGGGAACAATGAAGGGAAAAGGCAGAATTAACAGAGGAAGATCACCCTCCCTTGCAAGGCAATCAGGCATTTTCCTCATAACTATTGTCTTAATTCACTGCCTTTTCCAACTACCTGGTGCCTCTTTTAGATCCTTACACATCTAAGATACTTCTGTTTATAAAACAAAGCATCTAAAATATGCTAGGTATATGATATATCTAAAGAACCTGATAAAGACCACAGTAATGTGCTGACATTCAGAAGACACTTTTGGGGAATGGTTAGAATCGAGATGCTCAAGAAAGCCAAAATCTCCCTGCTGTTTTGATTTCAGTTTATTAAAGTTTGAGATTAGCTACCTGCCATTCCTTGCCTGTGAACTTTCCAATTTAGCCTTTACTAATTTTAAAACAGGTTAGTCTTCATTACTGAGTTTAAATTGTTTTATTATACTATGGTTATTGACCTTCAAACTTTCCTGACATTAATTCATTCAATGGCATTTACTTAGTATCAGTTATGTCCCAATAAAGCCGCTAAGGACTGACTCCAACAGGAAGGAAAGGCAAGGCTAGGGAGGGGAGGTGCAGTGGGAGGAGCAGAGCTGGACGGCGGCAGCTTCCCAAGGCCTACCCTACATGCTGCTGCTCAGCTTGTCAGGAAAGCTCTTCTGCTGTTAGAATCTTATCATTTTATAACAATTTATTTATTATTTTTTTTCTGCTTTCTAGTTTGGGGGGTTCCCATATTGAAAATATGTAAGTCTGACTAAACTGCAATTTGTTCTTGGAATTTAAAGCAAGTTTTTCAACTCCCCTCAATTACCTATTTATTGAAAAACTTTTATTTTCTCCAGCACTTGAAAGCTAAGTTGTGCTTCTGAAATCCCTACCATTTTGAACCTATACCTCACTTTTAATTACTTTAGCTTGGTGATACTTAAATATGCAGTAGAGCTTGTCAAGCCGTCTGCTTTTTTCCTTGTGCTCTGGGCTACTGTCATTTATTTTCCTAAATAATCTTTACAGAGTAACTTGACGATTAAGTTGAGGTTTTATTTGGCCCACTTTTTCTCAAGTTGATGGGGTCTGGAATCACTGATGAAAAGCCTCTGGGCATGACTATTGGGGACTACCTAGATACCCCTAAAAGTGGAAAGACCCATCCTAATGTAGGTGGTACCATTTCATGGGCTGGGGTTTTAGACTGAATAAAAAGGAGGCTGAGCACAGGCATCCCTCCTCTCTGCTTCCTGGCTGCGGTTACCAAGTGACCAGTCACCTCACGCGCGTGCTGCCATGACTTCTCCACAGTGATAACTTGGGCTATGAGTCACAGCACCAAGGAAAGAAACTAAGACAGTCTCTCATTTCTCATTTTATTTTATTGTACTACACTGTACAGATGTACCTACTACAAATAACAAATTGCCTACTGAGGGACATCTGGGTTTTCCAGTTCTTTCTCTATGTGTGTACATGTTCATATGTATGTACATGTATGTGTGAATGGAGGTTGGAGGTCAACCTTAGGTACCATTCCTCAGGAGCTGTCCACCTTGTTATTTTTGAGACAGTCCCAAACTGGGACTTGGGGCTCACCGAGTCCCAGATCCACCTGTCCCTGCCTTTCTGGTGCTGGGATTACAGGCACATACCACCGTTCAAAGCTTTTTACATGAGTGCTGGAAAACAAACATGGGTCCTTATGCTTGTGTCATAAGCACTTTGTCTACTGAGGCATTTCCCTAGCCCTGCAGTTTTCTATGATGAATAACACTCCATGCATTTCTGTAAATATATGACTGTGTACTTATAAATCTGGAAGATGAAATTCTAAAAAATAGATCATGCTTCAAGCTAGCGAGATGGGTTAGTGGGTAAAGGTGCTTCCTGCCAAACCTTGCTGACCTGAGTTCAATCCCCAGGACCTACCATCACCGAAAAAAAGAACTGTAAAATTGTCTTCTGATCTCCCCATACATGCTGTGGCACATGCATGCATACATGTACACATAGAAAAAATAAATAAATGTAATTAAGTAGATAGATGTTTAGATAGAAAACACAGTCAAATATTAACACTAAAATTTTTGATTGACTATCACATTTTGCAGGCCAGCAAAGAATCCTGGGCTACACGGTCTGATACAAGAGAGGGAACTGTCAACACTGGCTTCAAAAAGAAGTACCAGGGCTAGAAAGATGGCTCAGTGGTTAAGAGCGAGCACTGGCTGCTCTTGCAGAGGACTTGGGTTCAGTTCACAGCACCCACATGGCAATGCCCTCTTTTGGCCTCTGAGGGCGATGCATGACATGGGCACACTTAATCCATATAGGCAAAATGCTCATACACAAAATAAATAAGTAAATAAACAAACAAATTTTTTAAAGTATCAGTCTTGAGTCTGTCTGTATGGACTTCTTTTCTAAATGTTCTACTTCATAATGTTCATCCAGAAGTTATTAATGTCTAGGGAAGGAAGGGAGATAAAACAGACTGTAGGTCACTTGAAGATCTATACAGAATGATTACTTTTATCAGTCATACAATACTCGAGCAAGTTACATATGAGACATTACTATGCCTCAGTTTGCTCAAATGTAAATTAAGGAAGACAATACACGACCTCACTGGTTGCTCTGGGCAGTCAATGAGACTGTATTCAATAGTATTCTACCCATAAATATCATTATTACTGCTTTTTATTCACCTAGCCTAGCTATAGTCGACTTTATACAGTTAGTACTACACAGACGGTCATTTATTCTGTTGTTTTTTGGACAGGGTCTCCCCATAGCCCCAGCTGGCCTGGAACTGGCTATGTAGACCAGGCTGGCCTTGATCTCACAGATATTCACCTGCCTCTGCCTCCTGAGTGCTGGGATTAAAGACATGTGCCACCACATCCAGCTCAGACTATCATTCTTGAAAATCACAATTTCCTGAGACTTCACAGGTTAAAACACTAACATGGATTCAATGATAATTATGTGTGTGTATGTGTTGGGGGACTGCACTCGAGACCTTATGCATGCTAAGCACATGCTCTATTACCAAGCTACATCCCCAGATGGATTTGGTGTAACCTGATACTCTCAAATCTTCTAGGTATTCTGAACTTGGAGAATGGGTAACACAAAGGAGTCCACTTTAGTATTACAATCATGAATTATGGGCCTTTAAGAAACAGTGACATGTTTTTCTTTTGCATAATGTAACAATGCTGTTCAGAGTGCTTGCTTTATTCTCTGTACTACTGACTGAAGACTCTTCTCTCCTTGCAAATCTTCATTTCTGGACTTGTCAGCACTTTCTGGGTGTCCTCTGTCTTGTATGCCACCCAGCTTAGAATTTGAAAGTTTTTGAAACTGTACACAATAAAAATATTTCTTTAATAATGACCCCCAAAATTATTCAGATGAGCAAAACATAGAAGCAACATTTTTATATCTGCATATGCAAATGTAAGGACTGGATGAACTAATCTATCATGTGTAGCATACATGATGCAAGGCTAATGCTGTATATTCTACAAGTTCCTATCCAATCCTTCAAAATAACCATGATATTACAAATGTTTAAAATAACTGGTACAGGGCTGGAGAGATGGCTCAGTGGTTAAGAGCACCGACTGCTCTTGCAGAGGACCCGGGTTCGATTCCCAGCACCCACATGGTGGCTAAGAACCGTATTTAGACTCATTCCCTCATCCATGCCCACCCTTACATCCCCCCACCCCCTGTAAGAGCTCATGGATTCTGTCATACATGTTAAATCCTGTCTTGCATCTTTTTCTCAGACTTTTAAAATCTTTTCAATGCACAAGTTTACAGTTCTGGTCAGTTCATTGAATAAGTTTCTCTCTCTTTTTGTTCCCTTTAATTTTATATTATTCCAAAATATGTATATATACACTCCACACAGAAATCAAAATTACCAATTTTGAAAATAAACTATATAATTCCTAGACACATTTAGAGATTCACATTTTAACAGTAAAGTTGCATGAAGGTAACAAGATGTGTAGCTTTACCATCTTTAGTTTCCTATGAGGGCTTGAATCTATGAACTGAGTCACTGAACATCAAACTCAAAAACTAGGAGGAGAAATACATGGAAACTCATAATAGAGATAGGCTCATCCCAGTAACTTGTTAATTTCACTCCAAAATGAAATTTTATGAGAAATTTTAACATAATAAAGCATAACAGTGCTAGGGAGATAGCTTAGTTGGTAGAATGCTTCCTCAGCATGTACGAAGCCCTGAGTTCAATCTCCCATGGACATGGTGGTGCAGGTTTGTAATTCCAGCACTTGAGAGGCAGAGCCAGGAGCATAAGTTCAAGGTCATTCTCAACTACATAGCTACTTGAGACAGTCTCAAAAACAAAATGCAACATTAACCAGAAACTGGATCTTCTACTTCCAGGCATTATCAAGTTTAAAACTGAGGTGGGGGCTCAAGAGATGGTTCAGTGGTTAAGAGCACTGAATGTTTTTTGCGGTTCTTAGCCTCAGCCTTTAACGGCTGCGCTATCCCCGATGCCACAAGCTTACATCCTCTACAGGTTAGGAGATGTTATAAGCCACAGTAAGACCCTGTCATATTTAACAGGGGGGAAAATTGTAATTCATGGATTAACATATCCAAACATGTGTCTATGCTAAAGTAACCTACCATAACTATTAGTGCTGCTTAAATACCTATATATCTAATTGCTTGTTCTTCATTAGTAGGATCGAAAGGTTATTCCTGGACAAACTGTCAGCCCATGAAAGGAAACAGCCAGAATTGACCAGAGTCCAAGTCAACAGCTCCAGAGAGAGTGGACTGTTTTACCTCTCATCCACCTGTGCCCCTTTTCTAAGCCTAGGGAACAACCTGCGGAAGAGGGGGCGTGGTAGAATGTAAGGGCTGCGATTGGGGTGAATGGTGAAACTACAGCAATGTAGTCTGGACACTCATTTGATCAACTTGATTGAACAAACAACCTGTCACCCCCCACTGGATGGTGGGGCTGTAGGTGTTTGGGCACAACAGCCTGCAGATAGGTTTTGCATGAAGGATGCTTGTACTCATGGATTATCACTTATAGCTAAAAATGAAAAAAAAAACTGAGAGACAAGATGCAGGACCAGTTATGGCAGACATGGCTGATTCTGGGATGGGGTGTGGGAGGGGGGGACGGGAAATAAGCTGAACTGAATTGGAAAAAAAAAATGTATGCAACTGCCACAAGCATCACTAAAAATTAATTAAAAAAAAAAAAAAAAAAAAAGAGCACTGAATGTTCTTCAGTGATTAAGAGCACCCAGGTTCAATTCCCAGTATCCACATGGCAGCTAACAACCACTGTTTATAACTCCAGTTCCTGGGGATCTAATGCCCTCTTCTGACCTCTGCAGGCATTGCATGACACACATATTCAGGCAATACACTCATACACATAAAATCAAAATAATAAATAAAGATATTTAAAACTAGGTGGTTCAAGTGTAGAACTATAATTCTGGAACTCTGGAGGCTAAGGTAGGACAACTGTGAGTTCAAGGTCATCCTGGGCTATGTCTGATGCCAACTCTGATGCCTCTCTTTAAAGCAGCCACTGAAAACACAATGTCTATGCTGCAAGCAAGTAACAAATTAATGAAACTGGAAGTTAAGGAAAGTAATGATTTCAGAGTCCAAGTGTTAAGAGAATGGCTGCCACTCAAGAATTTTTGCCTATAATGCCATCCTCAGGTTCTTCTAAAAAGCTGCATGTCTAGACTATTCTTTGTTCCCATTCTGAAGTATTAATATGGTCTCAAATAACAAAACATCTCTTTGCACATTCTATTCCAGACGGTGTTCTACAATGAGTACTGAAAAAAACGGTAATAAAATAAATGGGAAAATGGAGCAATGTCTCCTCATATCCTCTAGCAAGTGGTAAGGTAGGGTAAGAAAAGAAGGCAAGATCAAGTTCCATGTAAAATAAGCATAAATATAGCAAGACAATATAAGCTAATATGTACTGACCTTACATAGGTGTCCTAGAAAGTTTCAGCTGCCTAATAATGTGGATGTTCATAAAAACATGATCAGACCATGGATGAATTACTACATACAAATTTTATATAGGATTCTGTTATCTGATGATATTAATGAATTATTTTGTGTTCATTTTACAATATCTTAGCTGGCAAAATGACTCAAAATACTGAGACTGACCAGTAGCCCAGGGATAGTGATTTCTGATTTCATGTTATCTTCCACTGGTGCACCACTGTGAATTTGAAAATGCCTCCACCCTCTTTCCTGAGTAGTCAAAACTGCCCCTGCACCACAGCCTTGGTACCTGTTGCATCCAGCCTGCTCTCTCCTTAGGCCTTTCTGCCTGGCTCTAGTCACACAAGTCTCAGCTCAGTGTCTGAGCTCAGGGCTACTTTGCTTGCTAGCTTACTGTCCAAATCATGAGACTCCAGAGAACATCAAGGTCCTCATAGATTCCCAGCACCTACAACTCTCAACAAGGTCAGTTTTTGTCAACTGATGGAATGAATGAATGAGTAGAGATCACTCTGCTGTAGTCTCTCTACTCCTATGCAAACTGACAAATTACAGTCCTGAACTATTGCTCTAAATTCTTTTATTACATTTTAAAGGACAAGCTTTTAAGTCCAGGGTTCAAGGCTCCTGTACTGTATATAGCCCCACTCCCCTTCCCAGTCTGACTCTGGTCAGTCTCTCCTACCTCTGTCTTTTCCCTTCTCTCTCACAAGGTCATACTCCAACCCATGTTTGCTTATTAAAATGACATCCTAGCCAGGCGTGGTTGTGCTCGCCTTTAATCTTAGCACTTAGGAAGCAGAGGCAGGCGGATCTTTGTGAGTTCAAGGCCAGCCTGGTCTATATATCAAGTTCCAGGCCAGCTGGAGCTACAGGGGAACCCTGTCTTAAAAATAACAACATACATACATACATACATACATAAAAATAAAAAATAAATAAAATGGCATCCTTCTACCATCACCCACATCATGATTCTCCTTTCTTCTACTATAACTTAAAAAAAATTAAGCTTATTTTACTGTACTTTTGAGACAGGGTCCCACTATGTAGCCCAGGTTGGCCTTAAACTTACTATTTTCCAGCCTTAGTCTCCTGAATTTTGGGATTATAGGTCTGGCTGATTTATTTGTAGCTGATATACAAAATAGAAACAGTATAATCTTAATGGGGTAACAGAGTATTTTGATATATGGATGCACTATATAATATTTAATTCCAGCTAAACATGTCTATCTCCTTAAATCTTGTCATTTCTTTATGGTAATGTTTCAAAATTCCTTTCTTCTAGCTTTCTGAAAAAAATCAGTACATTAAAGTCATCCATGGTCCCTCTACTGTGCAGCAACATACCAGCACTTCTTGCTAACAGTAACTTAGAACCCTATGATCAACAACCTTCCTTAGCCCTCCTTTCTCTACATACTCCCCAATCTCTGCTAACCACCAATCAATCTACCCTCAAACTCCATGCAATCAACGTTTTAGATTCAGCATGTACATGAGATCACAGAGCACATCCTCTTCAGCATAATGTGCTGAGCTCCACAGATGAGAGGACTTCATTCTTTTTTTTTTTTTTTGCCTTTTTTTGAGACAGGGTCTCCCTGTAGCCCCAGCTGGCCTGGAACTCACTCTCGCTCTGTAGACCAGGCTGGCCTTGAACTCACAGAGATCCACCTGCCTCTGCCTCCCAAGTGCTAGGATTAAAGGTGTGCGCCACCACACCCCTGACTTCATTCTTCTTAATGCCTCAGGTGTCATTCCTCACTCACCATCTACCTAGTTTTTTGAGACAAGGTCTCTCACTGGCCTGGAGCTTATCAGGTAGGCTGGGCTGACAGCTGATGAACCCCAGGGTTCTGTCTGTCTCTGCTTCCCCAGCACTGTGCCACCACATCCAGGTTATTTATTCCTTTATTTATTTTTCACATGGGTTCTGAGGATCAACCTCAGATCATTATGCTTACATGGAAAAACTTTAATCCCAAGCCCTGATTCCTTTTTTCTTTGCAATATATCCCAAGATGACCTTGATCTCACTATGCAGTCCAGACTGGCCTCAAACTCAAAGCAATCCTCCTGCCTTAGCCTGAGTGCTGGGATTAGAGACCTACCCAGCTTATTTATATTTTAAGGGGACTCCATAATGTTCTCAACAATGGCTGCACTAACTTGTATTCCACCAGCACAGGAAAGGGTTCCCTTTTCTCCATACCCTTGCCATCACATATAGAAAAACTAGACCCTTAGGAGGTTTATTTTCAAAAATCAACTAAAAATAAAGATTTAAATATAAGTATAGAAACTATGACTCTATTAGAGGAAAACATAAAATACTTTGGGACACACATGCCTTTAATACCAACACTTGGGAGCCAGAGGCAGGCAGATCTCTGTGAGTTCAAGGCCAGCCTGGTCTACATCATGAGTTCCAGGCCAGCTAGAGCTATGGGGAGACCAAAAAAAAAGTTCAGGACATTGAAATGGGCAAATATTTTTTTTTACCCCAAAATGTAGCAAAGATGAGCAAAAATGATAAATAAGACTGTGGTAACCTTAGAGAGTTTCTGCACAACAAATAATCAACAGAGCAAAGAGACGATCTGCAGGATGGGAAAACTGTTTCTAAACTAAACTACAGGCAACTATATGCCTGATAAGGGTTAGCATCCAAATTATATAAAGAATTTAAAAACCTTAATAAGCAAAAAACAACCTACTAAAAGTTGGCAATAGTCCTTGATAAATAGTTCTCAAAGGCAGACAGCCAAATGGCCAACAAGTGTATAAAAACATGTCCAACATCCTGTAACATGATCTATCTATCCAATTCTATAACTAAATGATAGTTTCTTTCTTGTATTAGAATCCCAACCTCTTCCACTTGAGTTTCTTGAATTAGCTGTATAATTATGTGAAGCACCTCCCCACAGTCCCTCTGGTCTCTCTCACCACACTCCTCTGAGGAGACATTATGGCTTAGTCACACTGGAATCCACTGAAAACTCGGGTACTATTCAATGCACATGGTTTATGTCTGCTGAAGGAGCTTCTTCCCTATGGTGTCCACATCCACCTCTGTACCAAATTCATTTTGTTAATTCTTCATCTGAATGAACTGTTTCCTTCTTGGAAAGATCAATTTTACCATTTCTTTAAAAATTAAGCATTTTATGAAAATGACATTGTTTGCTTTGTTCAAAGTGGTTTGGATTACATGTGATTTGTGAACACTTTTTCATATGTCTGTCAATACTGCAGTACCCTACTGCAAAGGAAACAGATCAAGGAAAAAAAAAAATCAAAGACAAAGCAGGTAGGAGAAATATAACAAAGCTCAGTCTACCAGAAGTGGCTTCATTTTCTTTCTGTTGTAAACATAAAGTATGTTTAGCTTTGAGGACACACTAATCCCTAATGTTTTCCTTTGTTACAAAACCAAATGCATTTAAATTTAGCAGCCAGGGTGGAGAGACAACTCAGCAGTTGCTGCTCTTCCAGATGACTGGAGTTCAGTTCCAGCACCCACATCACAACCATCTATTAGCTCCAGCTCCAATGCCCTCTTCTGGCCTCTGAGAGCACTGGGGCAGTAAATAACTGAGTAACCCCCATCATTTACTGGAATCACAATCATGTTTGCATCCCTAAATGACTTTGGCTACACCCTGGTGACCAACTGCATTGCCAAATCCCTCCTAAATCTGGTCTAGCACAAAATATAATTGGACAAATCTTCTCGGATACTTATTAGTTACACTAGAGCAATAAAATACCTCATCTCACTTTCGCTACATTTCATATCTGAAACCTTTTATTGCTTGTTGCTTTTCTGACAAAACTCAGGTGATCTTTCATCTCAAGCTTCAGGTCAAGAGACATGGCTGTTCTGTCCTCTGCTACGTGATTGTATCTTTGTATTCCTGCTGCGTGCACGCTCTTGCTCTTTCTCTCAAACCCTGATCTCTAACCTTCATTTTACTTTCCAACCACATTCCAACTTCAGTGAGGATAAGTTTTCTTAAGTTCCAAAAGTAGATCCTTGGGTAAAATAAATGGTCTACATGTTGTGAGGTGATATATAATAAACTATTTTGCAGACCACTTCAAGAACAAGAAATGCATAAAATTTGTCACAGAAGTATTACTATAGCTTAATAGTAGCATCAGACTTTTCTTGCTTTATGTAAGGGAATAAAACAGACATGAGAAAACAAACAAAAAGTATGAAGACACAGGGAAACCCTGTCTCAAAAAGAACAAAAAAAAAGCATGAGGAAGTATATATATTAACTATATCAATGTAGCCATTACACAACACATTGACAGTACAAAACAACATGTACATGATAAACATTTACCTGTCAAGTTAAAAATAAACTATTAAAATGAACAAAAAAATACTACAAGTACCAAGTATTGACTTCTTTTTATAAAAGTAGTCATGTAGAAATACAACAAAGTTTATTTCTCAATACCAACAAAAACCACGAGTGTTTTTTAGAACTTTTCAGCAGAGAATATTCAAATACACTATATTCTTTTCCCTACATCATCACAATATAGATTACTATGATGGGACCTAAAGCATCTTAACATTTGGAAAGCAGATTTTATTTTATTTGCTAAGGAAAAGAACCATAAAAAATGTGTTGGTTGAGTCAATCAACAGGAGCTAGGACTAAAGCAACCTATTAAACTTTAGTTTATGGATAACAGAGGTAGTTAACAAACACTCCCTTTAGTAATACCTGACTCCTTTAGCTATAAACTCGATTTGATTTAGGAAATAAGCACTTAGAAGTAGTCTCCTCTGATAACATATAGACCAATAAATACTTTACTGGTTATAATCTATATCACAGTCACAGGTTATCTAAACAAATAAAACACTTGTGACAGCCATTCAAACATAAGGACTGTGTGATGTGAAAAATGAGGAGATTACCTTTCAAATTTATTGGGAGTTCAATCTACGTCTCAAATTCTCAATTAAAATAACTCCTGTATAGCCAGCCGGGTGTGGTGGCACACGCCTTTAATCCTAGCACTTGGGAGGCAGAGGCAGGAGGACCTTTGGAAAATGCTATTGTTCTATGAAGATAGTACAGTGAAATAAACCTATTAAGTAACCTGTATTTAGGGTGACCAGAAAATTTACATCTAAACTGGCACACTTGTAAGTGAAAGGCGGAAGGGTAGAACTTTCAATTATGCCAGGGAACAGGAGCTGTAAACCAAGCCTTTGCCAGACAAACCAGATCTATAACTGCCTTTCTAAAACCCCAAGAAAGACAAATGACTCACAGAACTGACATGCATAAGGCAACATAAAACCCAAAATATTAATGTGTTGGGTAAAAGGTGGTATTTTTTCAGGAACAGTTGCTACTTCAAACTTGATTTACATGGAAGCCTGACTATGTGAGAATCACAAAATGTCCTAATCAAAAAAAAAAGAGAAATCTTAAATAAAAATTTAGAGTAAAGCTTTTAAACAGTGGATAAAGGTATCATTCATTCATTCTAAGCACTTTATAGCTGATTTAATCTTCATGACAGCCCAGAAAGACAGGGACTCGTCCCTATTTTACTGATAGAAAACAGAAGTACAGAACGTTCACATAAACCTCTCAAGAGCACAGTAAGTGTGTGCTGGATTTCACGGAGTGTTTTGAAGAATGTGTTTAGAATGCAGTCTGTGGAGTACTGCTCCTCTAGTTAGAGAACCAGGAGCCACAATTTTTCATAAACTTCGCAAAGAGTAGAGCAGTAAGCAAGCAGAATCAGGGTCAGTCAGGCACCAGTGACATTATTGTTCTATATTCATTACCAGTGGCCAGCAGCAGCAAACACAGGCCTGGACAATTTGCTTATGATAAAGGGAAATCCACTTACTTCAGTGTTAGGCTAATGCACTAACAACCTGTGTTTATAGGTTATTTTAGGTACATTTGATGACCAAGAGGAGATGATTATTCTAACACTAATCATGTGTATACAATGTATCAGGTGTTTTTCCAAGCTCAGTGATATATTAACTAATCTAATCATCTTAGCCATTGGATGAGGAAGGTACTATTCTACTGATGAAAAACAAAACCTCTGGCAACTTGCTCAGGAACACAAAGCAAATGGCATAGCTCAGATCGAAGCCTGTGAACTTAATTAATTACTAAGATCCGGTCTACTGCAAATTTCACATGAAATCTGTAAGTACAGCAAACCGACCTCCTGAAAATATTTGATTTGTAAAAATCTACTGCCAAAGCATCAGACATAAATTGAATGAAGAAGCTAAATTCACTGGGGGATTTATGTGAAAATAATAGGTCACTTTCTAAGTCCTGTCCTGTACATGTACAAAGGAAGAATAATGAAACTCAAACATAAGTTTTTGTATTTTCTAACTGCCTTATCAATTCTGCATTAAATATTTGATAGTGAAAAACTTTCTATTCTTCTTTTATTATGTACTAGGGTCAATTTTCCTCCATGTTGAAGATCAATCTAGTTATGGAGAGGGGCAATGAATAGCTTGGCTTAACATATTTGTTTTACAGCTAACATTGTAGAAACATAACCCACAAAATAAAATATATTACTTGTCCTAATACTTGACATGCTTTATAAAACAGATAAAAAATGGAAAAAAGTGAAAATTATAACCATGCAACTAATATGAGACCACAATAGTACCTTAAAGAAATGCTATTATAGATTATACATATATACCGATTGTTTCTTGGCATTTTCCTCAATTAGAACCTGCTATAGCATACACAGACAGCTTCAGGACGGATTCAACCTCAGCCTCCTCAATGGATGGGAGTTTGTTAGTGCCCCCATCTGGAGTTTCTGTAACTGCATTCTGCAATCATTTTAGGCTAGCTAACAACAGTTTTATTAAAGACCTTATTGTTCTTGCCTGTTTACTATGATCACAGTATGACTGATGTCAGACACAGTAGGACTGTGCAGAACTGTTAATGAGCTTCACTCAAATGGACACATAAAAATACCCCCAATTCATGGGGAGAACAACTAAGAAAAACACCAAGTCTTGGGGGGAACCCTAAATTCTTTCTAGGGGAACAATAACAGTACTAGCTAATGCCTATATAGTGTTATTACAAGTATCCAGGCACTGTGCCAGGTACTTTTCTTTCTTTTTTTTTTTCCCCTGCTCCCCAGTCTCTGGCAGCCCCATGGTGGGCACCTGTGCACCCAGACCTGGGGTCCGGGTCTTTTGTGTATTTTCTTTTTTTTTGCTCAAATATTTTATTTATTTAATTTTCACAGCAACACAATAAGATTGGCCCTTATTTTATCTTCATTTTATTTTATTTTATTTTTAAATTTTATTTTTTTTGATATTTTGTGTATTTCATACAACATTTTTCAATTCAGTTCAGGCATATTCCCCTTTCCCTTCCCCCCATCCCACCCCACCCCATCCCAGATCATCATTCTGCCATAACTGTTTCTACATTCTTTCTCTCAGTCTTTTTTTTTTTAATGTTTTAGGAATTCACATTTTCCTCCATTAATTTTATATTACTCTAAAATATGGATACATACTCTCCACCCATATACAGTAATTAGAGTCTGAAAATAATTGGTGGGTGTATTCTAGAGCCAGTTGAGAGATTCACATTATTACAACATAGTTGCTTTCAGATAAACAGAAATATAACCATAATGTCGTTCAGCTTGCCTTTCGTCTGGGGGATTTGGTGTTAGCATCCACAAATGAGGGAAACCATTCCCTGTTTGTCTTTCTGGGACTGTGTTACTTCACTCAGCATAATGGCTTTAAGCTCCATCCATTTACCTGCAAAGTTCATAATGCCATCTTTCTTTACCACTGAATAGTACTCCATTGTGTAGATGTACCACATTTTTGTCATCCACTTGTCTGTTGAGGGGCATGTGGGTTGGTTCCAGCTATTCTCTATTGTGAAGAGAGCTGCAATAAACATGGATGTGCATGTATCTTTGCAGTAGGATTAGTCTTTGGGGTATATACCCAGGAGTGGTATGATTGGGTCAGGTGGTAGGCTCATTCCGAGTCTTCCAAGTCTTTTAAGGGTTCTCCACACTGCTTTCCATAGTGGTTGTACAAGTTTACATTCCCACCAGCAGTGGATGGGTGCTCCCCTTTCCCCGCAACTCCTCCAGCATCTGTTGTCTTTTGTTTTCTTGATCTTATCTAGCCGCACTAGAGTGAGATGATATCTGAGAGTGGTTTTCATTTGCATTTCCTTATTTATTAATGATGTTGAACACTTTTTAAGATGTTTCTCAGCCATCTTTAATTCCTCACTGGTGAAGACTCTGTTCAGTTCTTTACTCCATCTTTTGAGTAGGTCATTTGTCTTCTTTGTTTCTTGAGTAGTTTATATATTTTTGACGTTAATGCTCTGTCAGATGTGTCACTGGTAAAGATTTCTTCCTACTCTGTGGGTTTTCTCTTCACCTCCTTGATTGTTTCTTTCACTGTACAGAAGCTTTTGAGTTTTATGAGGTCCCATTTGTCAACTGTTGACCTTACTTCCTGTGCAACTGCTGTCTGATTTAGAAAGTCTTTTCCTATGCCTATGTCTTGTAGGTTGTTTGCCAACCTTTTCTTTTATCACCTTCAGGGTTTCAGGCTTCACGTTGAGATCTTTGATCCACTTGGAGTTGATTTTTGTACAGGGTGAGAGGTAGGGGTTTAATTTTGTTCTTCTACAGATGATGATCCAATTTTGCCAGCACCGTTTGTGGAATATGCTATCCTTCCTCCATTGAGGGTTCTTTTGCCCCTCTGTCAAATATGAGGTGGCTGAAATTGTATGAGCTCAAGTTTGGATCTTCAGTTTTGTTCCAATGGTCAACTGGTCTGTTTTTGTGCCAGTACCAGGCTGTCTTTATTACTATGGCCCTGTAATATAGTTTGAAGTCTGGTTTTCAAATTCATTCTGTCCTCAGACAACCCGATAAGGTAGGTGCTATATTATTCCCAGTACAGTATACAGGTGAAGAAACTAATGCTCTGAGAAAGTAAAGCCCAGAGCACTTCAATGTTAGATTAATGGTAAGAGTCCAGGGATTAAGCTGCAACTTTAAAATTCTATCCAAGCTGGGGGTGGTGCATGCCTTTTAATATCAGCAGAAGCAGACAGATCTTTGTGAGTTCAAGGCCAGCCTACTCTGGGTAGTGAGTTCCAGGCCAACTGGGGCTACAGGGAGACTGTCTCAAAAAGACAAAAAAATAAATAAATAAAAAATAAACAAAAAATTGTATCTGAAAGTTTTAGTTGACAGAGTTAAGAAATGAAAAAACAAATAACAAAAATGATGTGAACTATCTACCATTTGGAGTTGTGTGCCAGTACTTAAGACAAACCTCACCATGACTCTAAAATAGCAACATGGTTTTCATTTTATAAATCAAAGTGATGAAGAGGAAGCTCCTGCATACAGCCACATATCAGGTATCAGCACCAGGTCTTCTCTGTACAGCTCCACAGCCTGGCATTGTAACAGGGCAGTGTTGCCAGCTTCAGTTCAGATACTTATTCCACTTCCACAAATTCTGCCATGTCCATGGACCCCCATGGAACCCTATGCTAGCATGCACTTGATAAACATGCCATTTATTTATTTATTTATTTATTTATTTATTTATTTATTTATTTATTTATTTTTTGGTCTTTTCTAGACAGGGTCTCACTGTAGCCCCAGCTGTCCTGAACTCACTCTGTAGACCAGGCTGGCCTTGAACTCACAAAGATCAGCCTGCCTCTGCCTCCCAAGTGCTAGGATTAAAGGCAGGCACTCTTTTTTTTTAGTCTTTTTTGAGACAGGGTCTCCCTGTAGCCCCAGTGTTAGATCTGGGCTTCCCAGAATTCCAAGGGACACACAGATGTCCACTTCCTCCAGAGGCTGTCAATCTTCTGACTTCTTCCCCTGTACGGGAGGTCCCACCTCATGGCTATAAATGGATGGGCCTCAGTCGCCATCTTGCTCCTGCTGCTGCTAGTCCACCATGCGCCAACAGGTAGCCCGCCCCGGCAATTCCAGAAGTAAACCATGTTCCCGGAGTGACTTAAGTCTCATGTGCCTATCTTTTATTGGGGGTTTGTGCCTTTATAACCTAACACCCAGCTGGCCTGGAACTCACTATGCAGACCAGGCTGGCCTTAAATTCAGAGATCCTTCTACCTCTGTCTCTCCAAGCTGGAATTACCTAAGGCATGGACCACCGCACCAGGGTAAACATGCTCTTTAGATGAACAAAGGAACTTTGCATCACAATCCAAATGGAGAGTGAGTCTCACCAGAAGTAATAGAAAATAAGAACAATAAACTCAATGAAAACAAAACTGTTATGCAATCTCAGCCAATTACAATTGTCCACTAAAGGTGCTTGCAGCCACATCAAGGCTTTTCTGATTTTCTTTTTTTTTTTAAAAGAGTTACCAGCACCAGAAAGGTGTCAGCCCACTAACACAAGCTGAAACTAACTCCTTTAATAATGAGATGTGAGAAACACAAAGGGAATAGCTTTCCAACTGTATTTTCATATCTCCCTGGATATGCATCCCACACTTGGAAAACAAAACCTAAGCCGGCTCTGCTGCTTCACCCTGAGGTTCCAGTACACAGCCAGGTCTAAGCCTAGTATTCCCAACACATTAGAGACTGTTCTTACAAAGAGATAAGCTAGTTATTACTTAGCTGTACCATAGGAACACCACAACAGAATGTTCAAAATACATACTGGGGCCTGGGAGACAAAATGTTCCAACATACAATCCTGTTCTCAAAGGACTTATCAACTGCCAACAACATATATGTCAAAAAACACACTGTGATATAAAGCTGTAATTTTAGGAATCAAAGAAAGTAACGTCCTGAATATAACTATCACCAATGGTTGAACTGGGTTTGAATTCCAGCTCATGTTGAATACATAGTCACTCAGGTGCTCCAGGTTTCTTAGCAGAAAGGTAGAAATAATACCTCTAAATTTAACAGTTATACATATGTCAAATAGCAACAGTTATACGTATGTCAAATAGCTCAATGTCTGGCCCACATTAGGTAGTATATAATAAGTACTTGCTCTTTTAAGAACTAGAGTTTTATAATATAGGTTATAAAAACTTGTTTTAAAGCAGGCTGATATGGACCTTCAAGAAAGGACAGGTTTTTATTAAGTCAAAACAACAAAGGTATTCCAACTAGAGGATGCTGATAGGTCAGGCAAGGGTTGTAGTGGAAAGGAGGCAGTAATCTGGGGCAAACTAAGCTAGCAACACAGATGATCTTCACTTATTACTTCCAAAGAGCAACATAATTTTGAATTCACTCATTTATTCTTTAGCAATTATAGTAAAGTTCATTAGGAATTATGTAGGAAGCCAGTGCTGCAGTTTACCAATGAAGTGGTCAGAGCTGGGACATGCGATGATAAGAAAACAGGGAGAAGCTGAGACCTTTCAAATAAAGTCCAAAGACTGGAGTGTCCAAGCCAAAAGTAAGAAAAGACTCAAAGCTGACTCTGGGCAAAGAAAGAGTACAAAGATGATCAGGATGCTACAGGCAGAGTCCTTTTAGCACCACGACAGACACAAGAAGAAATAATATTCAAGATGTTATCCAGTGTCACTTGCAAAAGAGGTGCTCAAAATAAAGGCAGACCTAAGAAAAGGTCTCTGGGGGGCTGGAGCGATGGCCTAGCGGTTAAGAGCGCCGACCGCTCTTGCAGAGGACCCGGGTTCGATCCCCAGCACCCACATGGCGGCTGAGAGCCGTCTGAAACTCCAATTACAGGAGAACTCCAGTTCCAGGGGAGTCCGACGCCCTCTTCTGACCTCCGCGGCATTGCACGTCACGGGTGCACAGACTTGCATGCAGACAATACATTCATACACATACGGAAATAAAAAAAAAAAAAAATTAAAAAAAAAAAAAAGAAAAGGTCTCTGGATTTGCTTAAGTAGGATAAAAGTGAACTTTACGATACCTTGAAGGGGCTGGAGAAGTGGTTTAGCAGTTAAGATCATGCACTGCTCTAGCAGAGGACCTGAGCTCAATTCCTAGCACCCATATAAGGCACCTCACAACTGCCTGCAACTCTGGCCTCCAAGGGTCGCATGTATATGCCCCCCATATGTGAATATGACACCCAATACATATAATTTAGAAAACAAAAATAAATCTTTTTAGAATATCTTGAAAAGAAAAGAAGGGAAATATGAAGTATTACTGGTATGTAAGGAGAATAGACAGGGTACCCAGTGGGCAAGCAGAAACACAGGTCATTTGTTCTTTGGCAGTGAAAGGGAAAAGAAAAAGTCAGACGAATGTATATGGACAATCAAATCGCAGCAGAAGCAAAAGAGAATACTATGCAGAAAATAAGCACAAAGTAATACTCAGTATTGCAATACATCAGTAACTATGACAATTCCAATTTTGCCCTGTGTGGGGTGCAAGTGACTCCAGAATTAGAGGGAAATGTGATTAAGGAAGTAAAAGATTTCTATGTGTAGGGGTTCAAAACTATGGGCAGTAAACAGAAAATCCAACCATAAACTCTTCCTTGGGCCATTAAATTCTTAACTTTTTGAAGACAGGCATAGAACACAGCAGGCTCTTAGATTTCAAAGGTTTAACAATTAAGTTTCTTATACTCCTGTGAGATTTACAACTCTAATTCTGACACAACCCAAGTCTCAATGGTGGAATTAGGTGGGGCCTGTGCTCTACAGTTGTGATATGTTATCAGAGGCACCCTCACCTCTAATGGATTTTTCTTCCCCTACTTGTAGCCCTCCAGAATTTGTGTTTTATTGCATTGTAAGAACAAAAGTCTATGCTACAGTACAGGACATATCCAGATTCTCTCATGATTAATTTTTATAATTGCCAATAAATTCTAAGTTTTGCTTTTCTTTAAACTTCTCATAGTCTGCTATTACACAAGGGGGAAAAGGGTTCTGAAAGGGAGGAGGCGGAACTGGCAAACTGGCAGTGTTGTCAGCAAAGTCAGCACGGAGAATTCAGTACTTTTTGTTCCTGTTCTTGCTGCCTCTTTCCCACCTCATGCCCAGAATGCTGATTGGGGCGGGGAAAGAGTACCCACAGGGCTAGGCAGCAGACCAGCCAAATGCTACCTGCACCACTCACGCTTTCTACTTCCTGTGTGAGAGTCCTGCCTTCCCATCCCCATCGCCTCTATAGCTGCACAGTAATGGCAGGGCTAAGCGACTGGCCTGCCCTGGAGGCTGTTTCCTAAACATCTACTATGCACTATCCCTGCTATCATGTGATATCATGGGGTCATAAAAGAAAAGAAATTTGAGTTTTAGATGTGGGCAAGCCTGTAAGCCTAGCACTTGGACGCTAAGGCAGGAGATTGTGAATTTGAGGCCAGTAAGGATGGGGGAAGGAAGAAGGGATAAATTAAGAAAGGAAGGGAAGAAAGGAGGGAAAGAGAGGGGAACAAGGAAGTAAAGAAAGAGAAAACCTTAAGGAGGAAGACAGCCGAACAAAGGAAGAACTCTGAACTTTACAGCAGGTTGCCAATATGGCCAGGATGTAGATGCACGGCAGATCAGCTAAGCAAGAGGTGATCCAGCAACACGCAGCATGTGTGCTGGGAGTGGTAGCGAAGTCATTCGAATCAGGATCTCCAAATCTATAGAAGCGAAGACGTGTCACAAAAAGGGTGAGGGATAGCCTGTAAGGGGAGAGAGGGTAATACAGAGGAAGAAAGCAGCCTGGTGAAAAGGAACTTATAAACAAGCCAGCTATGTGAGAGACAGACCGCAGACTTGCTGGGCTGGAACGCAAACTCCATGTTGGGAAAAAAGTCAGGAACAAGATGGACATGTGGGAGTGAGTCGTCAGGCAAGTGAGAGAACAGCCTGAGGTAGCAAGACCTCAAGTCCTCTCCGTGTCTGAGTAGCTCAGCTTCAAAGCTCCATGTCAATGACCACACAGATCAATGACCACGCAGATCAGATCCACTCTTCCTCTCACTCCACAGGTCATGAGAATTCTGATTTACTCCAAAAGAGCTAAATAAAAGGGGAAATGCCACTGACCTTTCCCCTTATCTACAATACTCATCTGCACTGGAAAACGTCAACTTAAGTAAGTGAGCCATGATGCCCCCTCTCTCAACCCCACCCCTGCTAGAGATAAACCCAGGGCCTTGAGCATCACTCCACCACTAAACTACATCTCCAGCCTAGCCATGATATCATAAAATGATAATAAAAAATAAACACAAGAACAGCCTTGAGGTAACAGTACCTTAATGTAAAGCTCAGTCTCACAATGACGAATGGTATCAGCAGTCAGCTAGTACACTCAGTGTAACTGAAGGAACTACACACATGATCTGGTCTCCAAGGTTTTATATCGCTCTTCACCGGGCTGGAGAGATGGCTCTGCGGTTAAGAGCGCCGACTGCTCTTGCAGAAGACCCAGGTTTGATTCCCAGCACCCACATGGCGGCTGAGAACTGTCTTTAACTCCAGTTCCAGGGGAATCTGATGCCCTCTTCTGACCTCCACGGCATTGCACGACACGGGTGCACCTACCTACATGCAGACAGTACATTCATACACATAAAAAAAAAAGCTCTTCACTGATTTAAGGTAGTATGTGTCAAAAAGCAGAAGTTAGCCAAGGCTCTATATGCTGGTAAAGAATGAAGATGCCTGCCGGGCGTGGTGGCGCACGCCTTTAATCCTAGCACTCGGGGAGGCAGAGGCAGGCGGATCTTTGTGAGTTTGAGGCCAGCCTGGTCTACAGAGTGAGTTCCAGGACAGCTGGGACTACAGGGAGACCCTGTCTCGAAAACACCAAAAAAAAAAAAAAAAAGAATGAAGATGCCAGAAGCACAGGCATGCAAGCAAGCATACAGGACAGTGGTGGAAAACTACAGAAAAGGGCTACTGTTTGGGACAATCATGGAAAAGTTCAAATGGACTGCCAAATAAATAAGCAAGCAAACAAACAAAAGCATGGTATTCTATCTAAAGGGTAGTTCTAATTTCCACACAACAAACACTCCCTGCTCCTTGATGATTCAGAGTATTTTAGATTAATATTTCTGGTATTAAAAATTATAAAGGAAATAGCCAGATGTGGTGATGCATGGCTTTAACCCAGCTCTTGGGAGGCAGAAGCAGGCAGATCTCTGTGAGTTCAAAGCCAGCCTGGTCTACATAGCAAGTTCCAATACAGCTGGGGCTACATGGAGACCCTGTCTCTCAAAAAAGACCAAAAAAAAAAAAAAGAAACCAGAAATCAAAGGACTATATAAAAAATAAGTTGTATAATTCACCATGAAAAGGATGAAGAATGTGCTCTAAGTTCCAAGAAAGAAAACGCTAGTATGAATTGGTCCAAAATTTAAGTTAGAAAACACTTTTAAAAGAATAATATACAAACTGGTCAGAGGAAACCCTTCATGCAGAGACCTCTAACACACCCACATTGGGTTGTGCAATCTTCCCTAGCTCCCCAGCCTGTCTCAGGCAGCTAGCAGCCTGGGGCGCCTTCTCCTTTCTTCCACTAACAAATTCATTCTGGCTGATCTTATTCCTAAATATGGTATAAACTGCTCTCTGCATGCTAAGGATACCCACATTACGTTATGGAGCTGTCTCCCGTTTCAGGGTTCTGGGGAGTTAAGTAGGCTCTCAAAAAATTGAATGGGCTGGCAAGGTGGTTCAGTGGGTACAGGTACTTGCCTCTAAGCTTGAAGATCTGAGTGTGATCTCTGGCCTCACGTGGTAGAAGGAGAGAACAGGCTCCCCAAAACTGTTCTCTGACCTTCACACACATGCATATACAAGTACCCACACAAATAAATGTAATGAAAAAAACTGTATAGTTCTATGTGTACAGCTCAATAGTAAAAAGTGTGCTCAGGGGCTGGAGAGATGGCTCAGTGGTCAAGAGCACTGACTGCTCTTGCAGAGGACCCAGGTTCGATTCCCAACACCCACATGGCAGCTAAGAACTGTCTTTAACTCCAGTTCCAGGGGAATCCAACGCCCTCTTCTGACCTCCGCGGCATTGTACGACACGGGTGCACAGACCTACATGCAGACAGTACATTCATACATATAAAAAATAAAATAAAAATAAATTTAAAAAAAGAAAGTGTGCTCAGCAAGGACTTGGGTTTAATTTCCACAAGCACCCCCAGAAATGGGGGGGAGAGGTAGCTGGGGAGATGGCTAGGTGGGCAGGTAATGCCAGCATTCTACAGTGAGATAAGAGGTAGAGACAGGAGAAGCTCTCAGCTAGCCTGGAGTACCATGGCACAGGCACAGAGATAACAAGGCAGACCCTTCAACAGGGGTGGAAGGAAGGCAAGGACCACTCTGAAAAATTGCCTCTGGCGTCCACAGGCCTACTGTGGTGCATGCACACCTACCTTCACACACAGATACACATTCTAAATAACATTTAAAAAAAAACTTTAATTTTTTTTATGTGTATGAACGTACTGTCTGCATGTAAGTTTGTGCACCCGTGTCATGCAATGCCACGCAGGTCAGAAGAGGGTATCGGATTCCCCTGGAACTGGAGTTAAAGGCGGTTCTCAGACGCCATGTGGGTGCTGGGGATCGAACCCGGGTCCTCTGCAAGAGCAGTAGGCGCTCTTAATCGCTAGGCCATCTCTCCAGCCCCCTAAATAAGATTTTAAAAACGATTTTTATGAAGTCAAACAAATGGGGGCTGGAGAGATGGCTCAGTGGTTAAGAGCACCAACTGCTCTTGCAGAGGACCAGGGTTCGAACCCCAGCACCCACATGGCGGCTGAGAACCGTCTTTAACTCCAGTTCCAGGGGAATCTGATGCCCTCTTCTGACCTCCGTAGCACTGCACGACATGGGTGCACAGGGAAGAAAATAGTCTCAAGAGGTTAGGTTATCTGATCAAAGTGAGAAGTTAATAAGCACCAAATGGAGATTCAAACATGAGCTGTCACATTCCAAAGTCTATGCTGTTGTGACTAAAGTCAATGCTAGCTAACACAGAAAATTACAAAGGTGTTAAAATGTTTTTCTATGGAATATAATGTAGTACTCTAGAAGGAACAAATACTCTAAATCAACTATGAAAAATGTAAAACAGCAATACACACTTAAAATAATCAAGCCTGTGATCCTCTTAGTCACAAATTCAACATAACTTCCACCAATGCTCTTAGTTTCTAGACAATAATTTCTCTTTTCACATTATGAGGACCAAGTTGGCCTTGAACTCACAGGGATCTACCTGCTTCTGCCTCCAGAGTGCTGAGGACACTAATATTTCTACCCCACCCCCATCTTGTATTTTATATAACCCACTGGGAAAAGAAAGCAATAATCACTATTATTATAATAGGTCAGCATAGGCAACCTCAGTGAGAAGAAACACAGAGACACCAAATCAGTCCAACTAAATAACAGCAGAAGCTTGGAGCCTACAGGAGTCATGACAAGGACAACCCGGGTTTGTAGCCCATGGAAACTACTGGCTCACTAAAACCATTCCCTGTGAGACACAACTATTTCAAATTTAGACTTCTGAGATAGTATACTTCCATAATTTCCCCTAAAATTAAGATATCCAAGTGCAGCATTATCACCCAAAGTCCAAAGACAAAAACTGGCCTAGATGTATGCTAAATCATAATTTTCAGCCCCTTATAGGTCCAACAAAAAATGTACATAGAACAAATTGGCTGCGTGTGTCCAGACATGCCTGTACCTAGCTACTCCAGAGTCTAAGGCAGGGGATCACTTGTATTCAGGGGAGAAAAAAAAAAGAAAGTAAGTTCAAACACAGCACATAGAACAGTCCCTGACACAGTCAGAATGAAGAAAATCAACCAGAAGTATTCCAATGCTGGTGCTTCACTTGGGAGATGGAGGCAGGAGGGTCAGGAGTTCAAGGCCATCCTCAACTACATAGGAAGTTTATTGTATTTTATTTTATTTATTTATTTATTTATTTTTGAGACAGGGTCTCCCTTTAAGTCCCAGCTGGCCTGGAGCTCACTCTGTAGACCAGGCTGGCCTTGAACTCACAGAGATCTGCCTGCCTCTGCCTCCCGAGTGCTAGNAAAATGACATGCTTAGGCTTGTATATTTTCTGGTATTTTTTTTTTTGTCTTTTTGAGACAGGGTCTCCCTTTAAGTCCCAGCTGGCCTGGAGCTCACTCTGTAGACCAGGCTGGCCTTGAACTCACAGAGATCTGCCTGCCTCTGCCTCCCGAGTGCTAGGATTAAAGGCGTGCACCACCATGCCCGGCAGAAGTTTATAAACAGCCTCATCAAATTATGTCGCAGTTTTCAAATTAAAACTATATATCCATGAAGTGTGGGGGGGGTAAAGTGAGATGGGGAAGGGGATTTGAAACACATATGAAATATCCAAACAAATAAAATTAAGCTCTCTCTCTCTATATATATATATGAGTATATATATATATATGAGAGAGAGTTTCACTAACTACACTTAATATTCACATTCCTCAAAATGACTACTTCATCATGTTTTAAAATTTTTACAGTTGACGTACAGGTACACATCATAAGATTCTACTACAAAACAACCGAGTTTTAAGAAAATACACAATGCTGTGCACCATCATGCCAGTTTAAGCTCAGAACTTTTCTTATCATTTTGAGTGTTTCCCTCCAGCTGCTTCTCCGCCCTGACTTGAGGTAACAAGGAATCCTTGACTCTACAGCTTTGCCTTTTCCAAGCAGCTCATTCATATAAGTGTGCTATGACAGGCAGTCCTTTGTGTCTGGTCTCGGCCATTCAGCATGTTTCTGACATTCACCTGGGTTACAGCATATATCAGAAACCTGATTCTTTTGATGGCAAAATAGTATTCCATCCCATGGATATATCTTATTTCTTTTGTTCAATTATTACACCACTTGATGGACATCTGTCTTCCAAGTTTGCTGCACAAGTGTTGTAACAAAACAATTCTCAACATGTTTATGTTTATTTCATTTCTCTTGGGTATACCCAACAGTGAAACTGCTTATCCTAGGTAAATTGATGTTCAACTTTTTAAGAAATGGCCAAAGAGTTTTCCCCTAGCGGTTAAGAGCGCCGACCACTCTTACAGAGGACCCGGGTTCGATCCCCAGCACCCACAAGGCGGCCAAGAACCATCTGAAACTCCAATTCCAGGAGAACTCCAGTTCCAGGGGAATCTGACACCCTCTTCTGACCTCCGCGGCATTGCACGACACGGGTGCACAAACTTGCATGCAGACAGTACATTCATATACATATGGAAATAAATAAAATTAATGAAAAAAGTAAAAAAAAAAAGAAATGGCCAAAGAGTTTTCCAAAAGGGCTCTTCCATTTACATTCTCAAGGAGTGTGAAAGTGCTTTCTCCTTCCACAATATAATGCTAAGTATCACCAGTCTTTATTCCCTTTACAGGGGCTGTAAGAAAAAGGGATCACTGTGGTTAATATGCAGTTCCCTAATTATTAATGATACATTGTAGATTAAAGCTCTTTATCACATTTATAATATGTAAATATTTCCAAGTCTGTATCTTTTTCCTTTCTTAAGTACCTTCTGCAATATTAAAGTTTAGCTCTTTTGATCAAATGCAGCTCAGAAGCCTTCTCTTTTACGGTTCATGCCCTTGGTGTTCTATAAGAACTCAGCCTAACCCAAGGTCATGAGAACTTCCTCCTCTAATATCATCTAGAAGCTTCTTAGTTTGGGTTTCACAATTAAGCCCATTATTTATTTAAGATAATTTTTGTGCCTTGTATAATTTATATACAAAATCTTTAGGTACATTTTTTTCCTAACCATGAAGATATCTAATTGTTCCAGAACCATTTGTTAACCCTATTCACAATGAACTATTGTGGCACATTCTAAAGGGAACTGACCATAAATTAAGAGACATGACTGAATTCTCAATTCTGTCCCATTGATTATGTGTGTACAACCTTAGGCCAATTGTATTAGCACTGCATTACAATCTATTTTTAGATTGGGTAGGGCTAGTCTCCTAGTTTGCTCTTGTACCTCCTTATAAATTTTAAGACTGGCTTAACAGTTTCTACAAAAAAAAAAAAAAGCCTACTGGGATTTTGAGAAGGATTTTGTTGACTCTATATTTCAATTTGGGAAAAACCACCTTATAAATATTTAGTCTTCCGACCTATACACATTGATCCCTCATTTATTTAAAATTTAATTTCTTGTGTAATATTTTAGAGTTTAGTATAAACACTGACGGCTGGAGAGATGGCTCAGCGGTTAAAGAGCACTGGCTGCCCTTACAGAAGACACGGGTTTGATTCCCAGCACCTACCTGGCGGCTAACAATCATCATAACTCCAGTTCCAGGGGATTCTAACACCCTCTTCTAACCTCTGAGGACACTGCATAACATGGCTGTACTTACATACATGTAGGCAATATACTCAAAACACAAAAATATTAAAAATAACAAAATATCTTTAAAAATTGTGGTGCTTCTTTTCAATGCTACTTCTGATATATTTTTTCTTATAATCATATGCAGATTATAAGAAAAATCACTACTACACTGATAATCTTGCCTCAGATTACAGAAAAAAATGGAGGCCACTAGATTGGAAAACATCTTTCTACTAAATCATGTGCCATCTATCTACCTGTATGTTAAAACTGAGGAATTGACTCCTTTCCTAACAGAAGTCTGTGTGGCCGGGATCCAGACCATTCTTGCTTTCTAGAGGACGTGTCCTTCCTTCCTTCCCTCCCTCCCTCCCTTCCCCCCTCCATCCCTCCCTCCCTCCTTCCTTCCTTTCCTTATCAGTCCTAACAACTAAAATTATGCTGCAGTAAAAGACTTCCTTTACAGTCTCGTTCACCTCAGGTTTCTATTTGCCTGGCTCTGCCACTATCTATTCTTTCACGGGGTAATTCCTTTTTAAAGGCTATCTATAGGCCCCTCTGGTTCCCTGGCTGCCACTCAATCATTTAAACCTGGCATCCATCTCAACCAGTCCATGAAAGGTGCTTATTAAAGTTACCCACACCATCTTGGTCACCCAGTCAACCCAATGTCCATGTTTCTGCTCACATTTCTCAACCATTCAGCCAACCATCACCTCCTTGGAGCACATCCCTTGTTTGGCATCTGTGGAGTTTAAATGAAAAACACTTTGTCCCCAGTTGGTGGCGCTGTTTTGGGAGATCTTAGAAGATGTGGCCATCCGTGCTGGAGGAAGTACATCACTGAGTGCGGGCTTAGAGAGTTCAACAAGCCTTGCAGGTCTCCAGTTGCTCTTTCTCTCTCTGCTTCTGGTATTCACTGGAAGATGTGAACCTTGGCTTTCTGCTCTGGCTCCTGCCACCATGCCTCCCCGCCACAATGGACTCCAATTCCCTGGAACTGTCAATATTAAGCTCAAATAAACTCTTCCTTGTATAAGTTCCCTTGGTTATGGTGGTTTTATCACAGAACAGAAAAGTGACTATATAGCATCCCTGGCATGAAATACATTATACATTCCCAAGTTCCCACCAGCCATCCTGGCTGTCCTTAGCCTCCTTCCCAGGACCTTCCAGTTTCCCAACTTAGCAATGCTCAATGTTCCTTGGGGGTCTATTTCTGGACTATTTTTCTTCTTAATAATTTTCTTCAATAATTTCATTAACTAGTTATTGTTTTCAAAATCACCAATGTACTAACAATCTTCAACTTGACTTAAGACAAATATCTTCTCAAAAACTGTAGGTCCCCATTAAGTCCTCCTACTCAGGGTTCTTAGTTTAAAATAAAGAAAAGGGAATTCTTGAATTCATCATTATCCCTTCACTGAAATAAGACAAACTTCCCCCAAACTCATTTCTCTCCCAATCAACCAACAATATCCTTACAGTTCTTTTTCCTCTCTCAAGTTCCACATCCAATTCATCATCGTGTCTTCCTATTTTCATAACCCAAAATAATCTCAGTTATGCCCACTTCTCTCCACCCTGCTGTCACCTCACCTAAGACACCGCTGTCTCCCAGCTGGACTGCTGTAGACAGTGGGTAGACCCACTGGTCAATCTGCTCCTCCCTCCCCCAGTATTCTCATCACATAAAAGTGATCTTTAAAAATACAGTTCAGATGGACTGGAGAGATAGCCTAGCAGTTAAGAGCACTGACTGCTCTTGCAGAGGAGCCGGGTTCGATCCCCAGCACCCACATGGCGGCTAAGAACCGCAATTCCAGGAGAACTCCAGTTCCAGGGGAATCCGAGACCCTCTTCTGACCTCCACAGCATTGCACGACACGGGTGCGCAATCCTACATGCAGACAGTACATTCATACACATACAATAATAAATAAAAAAATTAATAAAAAAATTAAAATACAGTTCAGATGATGCTAGACCCGTGAATACGGGTACATTCACATTCAAATCTGAACTCCTGTAATAAGGTTCTTTCCAGTCTCCTCTCTTGTCCATAAATGCTCTGGCTTCCTATGATCTTAAAAACATCAAGCTCTTCACAGCATCAGCCCCTTCACACAGCTCTGTTGTTGTGAGGTATCTCCCTCTTCCCCATCCCCATCCATTCTGTCTATAACTTCTCTGGGAGGTCTTCCCCTTCACCTGCCTCTGCTGCTTCCTTATCAACAGTCATCTAGCACTCTGCCAGTTCTCATCCTTCTTAACATCACCACACACACAGAGTCTACAATGGCAGAGAACATAGATGATTTCTCACATGTACACCTTGCAGATAAACAGTGGCCAAAGAAGTACTACATAAAAGTGATTTAAGGTCAGGTGTGTGTGGATTAAGTGCCCTTAATCCCAGCACTTGGGGAGGCAGAGGCAGCCAGATCTCTGTGAGTTCAAGGCCAGTCTGGTCTACTGAGTGAGTTCCAGGCCAGCTGAGGCTACAGGGAGACCCTGTTTCAAGAAACCCAAAAGAAACAAAAGTGATTTAAGAAAGCTATATTTTCAGCATTTCATGGGTTCACCTAGTCTATCGTAAGACTTTGTTAATGCAGAGATCCACAATAGGAGTTTACTAAGCCAGGAGCATCAAATTAAATGCAAAATTTGGCATAAATGTGTTTTGTAATCAAATGTCCAGTATATTCATCAGAATCTCAAAGGAATAAACAACTAAAAAATACACATAATAATAAATTCTGACTTCATCACTTAACAGGCCTCAAATTCAATATAAGGTCATTTCTTGAAACAAAACAGTAAAGAGATGTATTTTGTTTTTAAGTAAAAGCCCTAAAATATACCAATCTCAATGAAAATGTGGTAATTAACTTCTATCAGACAAGTTTCTTACACAGGAAGAACGGAATGAAGACATTATTTATCAGAGGAAGGGCTATAGAAAATGAAACACACTGAAAGGAAAAGAGTACAACTGCCAGGCTGTAACTCTCCTCTCAAAGTCTCACTTCAGACACCTTGAAGGACCAATACAATCTTTTCATCAGTTTCCTCTTTTATTAGTCACAGCATTCTAGGCTTTGCTTTTCCTCTTTAAATCCCTCAAAGAATATAAAGAAACCAACTGAAGAGTTAAAGTAGTGGAGCAAGTCTGTGTGCTACTTTCCTAGGGGTGTGGCTGGATAGACTGGCTTCCCTACACAAAGACGACAATCATTTGATTGGTCTGAAACCAAGAAAATCCAATCCAGCTACTTCATGTGCAAAGAACTAAAACCCAAATATGAAGTGATCAGCCAAGGTTACAAAGCTGGCTAAAGCCAGTCTCCGTGTTTAGTGCTCCCTTATACCAAGGTCTCATGTTCTTCTCTACTCTGTGGACCAAATACTAAAACTCTGGATGTGGAGGGAGGGAAAGCTCCAATCAGCATGACATGAAACACAGAGGAATTCCAAAAGTCAGTATGACACTATGTAAAGACAGTAACTGTGATTCTTTCATAAACAATGGATGGCTAAGTACAGCTATGCATGGGAAAATGTCTCATGAAATCAGGTATATTTTTAACACTTGTTACAAGCATTCCAGTGATTTAGAATTACAAATAATAAAAAAACCCAAGACTTCGGAGTCATAAATCTGATATTTTATTAAGTTTTAAATTTTTGATGCATAAATGAGGTTCTGGTTCCCTAATTTTTAAAAATATTTTATTATTTTTTATGTTGTATGAGTATATTGCCTGAATATATAAGTGTACCTGTGTTGTGCAATGCCCAAAGACGTCAGAAGAGGGCATTGGATCCCCTGAAACTGGAGAGAGGATGTTGGTTAGCTGCCATGTGGTTGCTGGGATTTGAACCCGGGTCCTCTGCAAAAGTAGCCAATGCTCTGAACAGCTGAGCCATCTCTCCAGCCCTCCCTAATTCTTTTTACCTAATATAACTAACTCAAGCAAGTTTCAAGAGAAAAACTGGTTCCTATTTTATTGTTGTTGCTTTCCTCCCATTAAATTTATGCATCATGAGCTGGGCGTGGTGGCGCATGCCTTTAATCCCAGCACTGGGGAGGCAGAGGCAGGTGGATCTCTGTTAAGTTCAAGACCAGCCTGGTCTACAAAGCGAGTTCCAGGACAGCTGGGGCTACAGGGAAACCCTATCTCAAAAAAAAAAAAAAAAAAAAAAATGCATCTTACTCAAATATTCTACCAAGATATTCAGCACAAATGATCTAAATGTTTTTCAGCTTCATTGAAAGGGTGCCCTGCTGGCAAACTTCAACTGAAGAACAGTTACTTCTAGAACCTTTTATCAGGATATTACATATTCAAAGTCTGCATGAAGCTTTGGCATTGCCCAAAATAGTGTCGTTTAAAAAAAAAACAGGTGTGGAAGCTAAGAAAACATATTGATTAGTGTGGTAAGTAATATGCTTTTCCTATTCTTTAAAAAAGAAATGACTTCTGGAAAGGTTGATTTTAAAGCCATAACACTGAAAGTGACTTGTTCAGCAGACAGCAAAATTGATTATGGTTAGCTTCTATCAACCAGCTTCTTCTCCCTGTCCCTGCTCTAGAGCATCATTCTACAAAGCATCAACTCCTCCACTTTGTCCACTGACACTGTCCTAAACAAACCCTGGATTCTATAATAGGTTTTACTGTGCTAATCCCAAACAAGTGTAACACAGTGAGTTCCAGCCAGCCTGGGCTACATGGGGAGACCCTGTTTCAAGAAACAAACACAGCTAACAAGCATAATGTTTTATCTCAAGATGTCTGACAGTGTAATAATGTAAAATCACTTCTGTAGTGTGTACCAGTAAAATCTTTCAAGACATCATTATAAATTAGACTTTACTATGCAAAAGAGAAAGTCCAGATATTACTCAAAAGCTATCTAAAATCCTTACTGTGCATTAGGAAGTCTAACTCTGACTGAACTGTATTCCTGCCTGTGTCCAACGATCCAATGAACAGTGAAGAGAGAGCTTTGAGGTGGCAAGGGCTAATGGGAAGGGAGGACTACTCGCTGCTTCTAAACAAGTTATTCAACCTCTCTGCCTATCAGGTTCCTAGTTAATAAGAATGATACCCACTTTTCACAGGGCTGTTGCAAGGATCAAATGAGTTCTTGCATGAAAACCATTTGCCTGGTAAAAGGAACCCACTGGGCACTCAATAAATGCCAGCTCCTTCCTCCTTCAGCTCTAGGCCCTCTGTTCTTTGTTCTCTATCCTCATTTCTCCAGATGACCCAGCCTCTCGGATTTTCATTAACAAATGCTGAAAAGTACTAGATCAATCAAGGATCTGATATGTATGGAAGACACTGCCTGTCCCAGGCCCCAACACAGGAGTACAAAGGAAGAGACCCTCAACATGTGAACTTCACTACTCATGGTAAATAAAACACCTGTTTCTATTTTCCAAAGATCAGCGCCATCCCCAAATACCTGCAGTCACACGTACCATTATTTCTCTAAAACACAAGGCTTACTCGCCTCCTCAGCGTTTTTCTAACTATAGGGATGCCCAACAGTGAAAATCCTTCCCACAATCTCACCCCTCTAGATTACACCAAGCCTTCCGGACTTCCCAAATTTGCCTTCGGAATAACTCCTGTCCCACCACCAGAATCCAGGCTGGGTCTCAATCTTAGCAATACTGATATGGAGCCAAACAATTCTTGTTATACAGGCTGCCCTGTGCATTGCGGGCTACTAAACAGCATCTCTGGCTTCTACCCACTACATGCCTGGATATCCATTCCCTCCCCCATGTTACGACAAACCAAAAATATCTCTAGACATTGAAAAATGGCTCCCAAAGATACAAAAATCACCCCCCACTGTCCTCCTTCACTCCATATTTTTTAAGAAAAATTATTTTCTTGGAGGGGGAGTGGCATGCGTGCATCAGTCAAAGGACAACTTGCGGGAGTTCTTTCCTTTCCTTCCACCATGTGGGTCCTGGGCATGGAACTCAGGTCATCAGGCTTGGTGGCAGTGCCATAGTCATCTCACCAGCATCATCACCCCATGTTTTGAGTGCTACTGGCCCAGTTCCTCTCACCATTTCTCATCTTTGATACAAAATTCAGCTTTCAAGATAACCAGCCTCCAGCTGCCTTCCTACCCACTATGGCATGGACAAACCCCTAGGAGAATGCTTCTTTGATGAATCATTTCTTTCAAATCTACTGTTCCTGTACCCTCCATAATCAGTTCAAAGCTCCCCATCCAGCCTTGACAATCTGGCCTCATTTAAACATTACATCACAAGGCACTTCACATAGAAACAACACACAACACTCCTTCAGCAATGCATCTCCCCCCAGCTTCTCCAATCTACACTGTCGCTCTGGTTTGATGCCCACTCCCTGGCACACATGCCAGACCTCTACAAGTCTCCTTTCCCTGCCCTCTATTCTCTCTACCATTCAAAGCCAAAAACTTCCAATGCCTCTCCATTGCCTACTGAAATATGTATGAAATCTCTTGCCTTCGGTCTTTTGTAATATGAGCTTTTTCTAACTATTTCATTATCTCCAAAACATACTTTAGCTTAATAAAACCTGACTATCTACTAGTCCCTGAAAAGGCTCTTTCATGATCTACGTTTGGCTGTATTTTTTTTTCTTTACCTGGAAAACCTTTTCATCCCATTTCTCTCTCCCAACACCAACTTACAGGTCCATCTGAGTTAAGTCCTGTTTACATCTCCTTTGTGTTTGTGAACACAGTGCACCCCTCCTTGATCTACTTTATCTTGTGCAGGAATTGTTCTATAGTTTACAATATCTGCAATAGCTTATTCTGCTTTGGATTCCTTACAATGCCTAGCTCACGATGGGTACAGAACTCTATGTTATACCTGAGTTGCCCAAATGTTTCTCACTAGAAAGAAATGGAGAGCTGTGTTTTCAAAAAATCTCAAACTCCCTTCAGGGAATTTCAGTCCACATTCTCCTTCAGTCTCACATTTCTACATAATCTTAGGCCAATTTTTAAGTAAACTGCCTTCAAGATTCCAGAGTGCTATTTAGTACAGGTTCTGTAGACCTTATCAGGCATGCTTGAGACTAAAGTGCTTTGAATTTCTTTTTCTTTTTTCTTCAGATTTTGGAATGCTTACATATAAATAATGAGCTATCTTGGGGACAGGATCCAAGTTTAATGACATTTACATTTTATACACACTATATTCACACAGCCTGACAGTAATTTTTAAAAATAACTTTGCAGGGCTGGAGAGATGGCTCAGTGGTTAAGAGCACTGACTCTTGAAGAGGACCCAGGTTTGTTTCCCAGCACCCACATGGTGGCTAACAATCATCCATAACTCCAGCTCCAGGGGAACCCAATGCTCTCTTATGACCTCCACAGGCATTGCACAACACAGGTGCACGAATACACATAAAATAAAAAAATAAAATATTTTTTAAAATAATTTTACAGACAACACTGTTTCATGGTATGTAATTTTCCACCTATGGAGTTACTGTGGTTCTCAAAAAGTTTTGGGGCTTGGAGCATTATGGACTTTCAATCAGAGAATACTCAACCTGCATGTATTACTGTTAAGAGTCCTGTTTCAGGGAATTCCTTCACTTTCCAATTTAATCTTAAATATTTCAGCTATTTAAGCCATCTTTACACACAATAGAAATTAATTTTTACATACTAATCTAAAAGAATAAAACAATATGTTGGGTTTGAATGAACATATCTCAACTGGAGGTTACTTAATACTAATGTCTGTCCTAAATATTACATTTAATGTCCTAAAGTCTTTGTGCACCATTAAAAAAGAGAAAAAGTTTATGTCAACTATCAGGTGCCCCAAAGACATGAACTAAATAGAACCCAGGAGGGTTCTCCTTGATTTTAATTCCTGACTTAAAGGTATGTTTTGTTACTTCCAAAAAAAAAAAAAAAGTACTCAGTAATGAACACATTTTTGATCAGACCTTTTAAGTCCCACACCAAATTTATGATTTGGTGGGTATACCAGCCCCTCAGAATACCATTCTTTAAAAAAAATTATCATTAATATTTTTATTTTATGTGTATGAGTGCATTGCCTGCATGTAGGTAAGTGTTACACAGTGTTGGAGGAGGTCAAAAAGGGTATGGGATTCCCTGGAACTGGAGTTAAGGATGGTTGTTAGCTACCATGTGGGTGCTGGGATTGGAATCCAGGTCCTCTGCAAGTGTGCTCTGAACCCCTGAGCCATCTCTCCAGCCCCAGTATCACCATTCTTTAACAGGGTCAGCAAACTACAAGCTGTTTTTTTATGTTCCTCAACTGTTTCCGCATTTGTAAAGGGTCATAAAAACAAAAACACTGAATCCACAACAGAAACTGTACGTGGCTGTATGTCCGTTTTCAGCAGCATGAATCTGTCACTCTGACTTGCCCTTAACTGGTACCTTACTTACTCATCTTTACTTCCTGTGGTTTTAAAAAGGCAATATAAAACATACAAGATTGCTGGGTGTGGTGGCTTATGCCTAATCCCAGCACTCCGGAGGCAGAGGCAGGCAGATCTCTGTGAGTTCAAGGCCAGCCTGGTCTACAAAGTGAGTTCCAGACCAGCTGGGGCTACAGAGACCCTGTCTCAAAAATACCAAAAAAAAAAAAAAAAAGAAACCAACAACAACAAAACATACAAGATTATGCAAATAAAGAACTTATTCAACTAAGCAATAGTTAATGCACAGGTAGCTCCTGCATCAGAGGCCTATGTGTGGAAATTTTCTTATGTCACAGGATTTTTGTTAGAAGAAAACTGACCTTCACTCCACAGATGTACATAGAAGAACTCAAGGCTGAAGGGGGAGGTGTTAGTCCAGATTCACACTTCTGGTTTACAAGAGACTAGAGTCAAAAACTCTAGTCTCAAGACTCCTGGCCCAGACCATACCTGTAATCCCAACACTTGGGTAGCTGAGGCAGGAGGGCCTGAGTTCAAGGGTAGCCTGGGCATGTACAGCAAAAGGCTGTCTCAAAAAAAAAAACCAATAAAATAAAACCACTGCTTCCACTACATGTATATATCCATGTGTTTGTGTTTGGAGATTTGGATAACTGCTATGGATGAATATTAGGATGAAATCTTAAAACCTGTTCCTGACATACAGTTTAAACAGTCTCTTACTTAAACAGCTGCTAAGCTATGAATCATTAAACAGTATCATTAATGCTCACCACAAATATTATATAGGAACTCTACGAAGTCTTCGGTAAAAATAGATGATAAAGGCTTAAGCTAACTGTGCCTGCTGCTGCAAGGCAGACCCTCCCTACATTTTGAGGCAAATATGCACATTTTGCTCCCAGCTGCTCAATACTTATCTCCCAACCCAAATCCACAAGTTCCACAACAGTTATCAAATGTGCCACTGGAGGATACTGTCCAAGTTACATCCATCCCCCGTCCTATGAACAAGTCCCTTTCACATCTACATGCACAGTATTAGTTTGAAGTTCAAATTTCTGAAATTTCCCTAACAATATAGCTTCCTTAAGTAAAAAGTAAAAAAACCTGCTTCTTGAATACCTAAATCTAACCAAACTTCACTCTATGGTGGCTGTGTAATTCAATCAATGATTCAAGTACCATTTTGCCTAGACTGATAACTTTACTACTGAGCAGGATCCAAAGAGCTATGGTATACACATACATCAGAAGCTAGGATTCTCACTTATTTACAACCCCAGATCCTCGCTGGGAAGTTGCTCTTTCCAGTGTAGACAGATGCAAGCTGACTATGCAGCCAAGGGATGCAGGGCTCGGGCTCTGCAGACCCCCACCCCCACCCCACCGCAAGACTTTCGTCCCTAGATTCAGAGCGACCCCCTCCCCCTCCAGCACGACTTGAGTCTCACCGCCAGGGCACCTGCGGCCCCTGCCCGGAGCGGGGGAGACCCCCAGGGGGTGGGGTGGGGGGCTGCGGTTCTGGAAGCGTCGCCCACCCCAGCTGCCAGAGGCCTGGGGCCGCGGCGGTACCTGCAGGACCACGTCGTTGGGCAGCTGTGCGGCCCGGAACAGCTCGAGCACCCGCCCGTTGACCACCACCTTCTTGGTGCTCTCGATGTCGCAGTAGGAGAAGAGATCCGAGTAGTATTTCTGCTCGGCGTCGCTCAGCGTCAAGCCTTCCATCTTCGCCTCGCCCCGCGGCCGCCCCGCCCCGCATGCACCACCCGGCACCGGCCCCGCGACCCCCGGGCCGCTGGCGGGGACTGCGCACGGCCCGGCCTCCCCAATCGCGGGGCCCGCGGCAGCCGGCGCGCTCGGCGTGCACTAGGAGGCGGCGTCCGCTCTGCTCGGCCGCGGGCTCGGGCTTCCCGCCTCGCCTTCCCCTTCCGCTCACGCCCCCCGCGAACTTGTGGGGCTCTGCAAGTCTAAAGTTTCGGGGGCTCTGGGCTGAGCGTGGCCGCCGCTCCACCTCCCCGTGCCGCCATTGACTGCGCCCCGGCCCGGCACTGACAGCGGCCGCGCTCCAGACCCGGATGTGAGGCCGGGAGGAGAGAGCGCGAGAGGGAGAGAGAAACACCCACCGGGCTGGCTTGGCCGCTCCCGGGAGAGCGGGCCGCAGCGCCCCCTGGTGGCCGGAGCCCGGTGGCCTGGAGAGCAGCCCTAGGCGCGGATCTCGGTGACCCCCAGCAAAGGGGGGACCCGGGAAACCTGCCCGAGTCTCCCTGCAATCCCGAGGCCTTGGATCCTGCCACGGTTCGTGATTGGCAGATTCTGGCATTAAGCATCGACTAACGTTTGATTGAAAGGGAAGCCCTTTCAGCTTTTATATCTGTTTGTACCTGCGGAGGATAAATGCATCTGCTTTATAAGCTGTAAATGTCCCTATGATCTGAGAACCGTGCTCACGTTGTAGGCACTTACTTTGAGGCTGAAACCCTATTCTTGCTCCAAGCTGGATATTTTGCTACAAAGAAAATTTGCTACAGACAAAAAAAAAAAAAAAAACAGTTTTCTTATTTCGGGCTTATTTTGGTCACTAGAAAATGAATACTATAAATGTATCGCATCAACTCTATAAACCTCTTTTGGCCTTGAGCCGATCCCAAGGCCTCTTCTCCTCACCCCTAATTTTTCCCTCTATGGAAATTATGGAGTTGCACTGTCTTAATGTGCACCTGTCTGAGAAAAGGGTTCTTAAACTCTTTCAAGGATCTTTTTAATTTTAATTTTCCTTCCTGAACTCTCTGTAAAGCCAGGCTAAACTTAAGCTCTTTAAAGATTTTTACTGTGTGTGTGTGTGTGTGTGTGTGTGTGCGTGCGTGCGTGCGTGTGTGTGTGTGTGTGTGTGTGCCTGAGTATATGCATGTGCACCACGTTTGCACAGCTGCCTGTAGAAACTAGAAGAGGGTGTCACATCTCCTGGAACTGGAGTTAAAGGCTGTTGTGAGCTCAATGATGTGGGTTTAGGGAACCAAACCTGGATCCTCTGCAAGAGCAACAAGTGCTCCTAACTAATGAGCTTTGTCTCCTGCTCCTGGACTTGAACTTCCTGCCTTTGCATCCCAAGTGCAGGAAGTATAGGCATGTGCCACCACCAGCCTACCATGTCAGGATTTGATATGAAATATTTCAAAAACAGCTGCCAGGGCAGATAACACAGATTTTTCAGGTTTTGTTTTTATTTTATCTTGCATATGTTGTTTCTCAGCCTGCTGATCCTACAAATAACCCATAAAGGAACATTATTCCAGGCCCAGAATTCTGTATATGTCATTCTAAAATTCTCTTTGCACAGACATTTGCTTGCCTCATTCTTTTACACTAGTAGATCTCTGTTCAGATGTCGCCTTCTAAGAGAGATGGTTCCCTAATGGCTGACCTATAATTATTCCACTGTGTTCTCTCCTTTAATCTGAATGACTTTTCTTTATGGCAGTTTTTCTACCTGACATTCAAATATGTACCTGTTTGTATATTAATAGATAATAGTTGCTTAGTACCTATTGTGTTCCAGGTATTGTTCTAAAATCATATACTAATGACAACAACCCTATGCAATAGGTACTATTAATATTTTTCTCTTTTGAAAAATTAGGGAACTGGGGCAAAATGGCTTAAGGAACTTGTAGGTCATGTGGACAATAAACATCTAGATCTAGAATTGAAAACCCAGGGAATCTCAACCCTAAGATCAGTACCATTTCTTTAATTTTTATTTTTTATTTTTTGGTCTTTTCGAGACAGGGTCTCCCTGTAGCCCCAGCTGTCCTGGAACTCACTCTGTAGACCAGGCTGGCCTTGAATTCACAAAGATCAGCCTGCCTCTGCCTCCCAAGTTCTAGGATTAAAGGCGTGCACCACCACACCCGACAGTACCGTTTCTTAAGTCTCCATATTTAATAGAAAATGTTTCTTCATTACCACACTCCCAGGGCCCATATGTGCACATATTGTGCATCGATGATGAATGATGGAGTGAATTTTAACACTGATGTGATGAACCAGCCTATAATCTCATTTCAAACCCTTAACTTCAGTAAAGCTCCATGTTTCTTTTACAGCCTAAATTACATTATCCCTTCCTGCCCAAGTGTTAGACTCTGAAATTTCCTTCTTAATTCATCCTATTCTAGACTTTTACTCTCCTCTGCCCTTCCTCAGATAAGCCTGCTCCTTACACTCTTCTGACTCAAGTCCAGCATGCAGTTCATATATTCAGAAGTATACTTTAAAAGCCAAGCATAGTGATACTATGATTACACATGTAATTCGAGGTTGAGACAGGATTGTGGGGTTGAGGCTAGCCTGGAAACATAGCAAAACCCTGTCTCAAAAAATAAACATTGCATCCTCTCCTCCCAAGTCTCAAGGATCATTGGGGAAGGGGAGGACAGGAAAATTGTGAGAGGTAGAGGTGGTAAATGAATACAAGGAAAGCATGTTGTCTGGACACAAGAGGGCAGTTGCACATATAAGCCCCCAATGCTTATGACGCCATGCATATGAACCATGCAAACCCAAGCTAGACAACAAGCTAGCATGACAGGAGAGGTAGGCCAGAAGCCCTGGCCCCAACTGTGGACCTGTGGGGCCCAATATTTCACTTGGCTGGAGCATTAAAGTCTGGGGATGCAAGCTAGCTCCTGCTCGCTGGCCAATAGATAAAACCCAGCCCTGCAGCCCTGCAGCCCTGCTTGGAGGATTCAGGCAAAGGGTGTCACATTCCTGCAATATCTAAAGAACGCATCTTGGTTTCTAGAACCAACTGGAGCCTCTGCCAGCTCACGCCTTTGTAGAAGTACACTGTGAATTTCCTGTGCACCCCCCACCCCCATTCTACCCAGAAGCCCGCCAAATGCCAGTGTATAATATCCCAAACTCTTATAATTAAATGAGTTATTCCCTTTCTTGGAATAGGCTCCCAGACCATTTTCTCTGTGATCTGTTTCATCACCTGGCCTGCTCACAGAACACTGAGGAAGCAACAAGGACCTATAGGCAATTTATAACTGCTGGCAGAGATGGGGTGGGGTATTTCTTTAAGGGTGTGACATCAGATAGGTTGACTATATTTCAAAGGATGTACTCACCCAAGAGCATTTGGGAAATACAAATTAGACTCCTTAGACATTTAAAAAGAAAGAAAAATAGTGACATGAATTCAAGGGGGAGGAGGGGAATGGAAATGGAGATGGGTAGGGAATCTACATATGATCAAAATACATTGTATGAAATTCTCAAAGAATCCACAAAAAAATTAAACAAAAATATACACTTTGAGCCTGTTGTGCCAGTGTAAATTAAAGTACATGATCTTATGTTCTGGAATCACTGGCCAGGGAACTTGTGTGTGGTCAGACCTTGGCTAGCATTTTTCATGCATGGTGGTACACACTTGGAATCCCAGCAGTGGGAAGGCTGAGGCTAGAAGATCACAAATTTGAGGCCAACCTGGGCTACACAGCAAGACCCTGCTACAAAGAAATGAAAAAAAAAGGCACTAATACCATGTATTCTAAAGAAACCAAATAAAGACCACCCCCCTTTTTACTAAGAAGCATCTGAATAGGTGCTTTGTCAACAACCACTGATTTTTGCCCAGACACCCACTTTCGGTAATGCAGAAGGAGTTCTGGATAGAGTGTTCTGTAGGACACTGTGATGGAGTTGAGAAATGGGTGCTCAGAAGGAAAAGGAAATCAACGAGAGAGTCCTGCTCCACCGCTGACCCCCAGCTCCTGCTGAATGCCGGGAGGGGTGGGTTTGGTGATGGAGGGCTTTAACAGTTTCACAAATGAATAAGATCTTTCTCTGTATCTGTCATTTAATTGTACGAAGGGAAAGAAATACAATTTACCATGTAGGCCCTTTGAAGTCAAGTCTTGTTTCTTTCCTATGCATTTCTAGACATACCAATTTTTAGTGACATCATCAGAAAGCTATTTTTTCTTTTGGTCTTTTTGAGACAGCGTCTCCCTGTAGCCCCAGCTGTCCTGGAACTCACTCTGTAGACCAAGCTGGCCTTGAACTCACAAAGATCTGCCTGCCTCTGCCTCCCAAGTGCTAGGATTAAAGGTGTGCGCCACCACGTCCAGCTATCAGAAAACTATTTTAAACAGATGATCTATATTATGTTGATATAGATTCAAAGATGGTGGTTTTCAGGTAAGATCAAATAGCTGGTTACTTCTAGTAAGTGTATAAACTCTGTTTCAAACTGGAACTCTTTAAGCTTTTAACATAACTGGCACATGGCAGAATCTTTCTGATATTCGTGTCTGTGAATAGTGATAAAGGGATGTGACCATACAAAGTGTCACCAAAATCAAATTGAAGAGCCATTCCATGAGACTGCTCCAATTCCTTCATGCTTCTTTTTTGTACTTAACCTCACCCTCAGCCCTCAGTCCCTACCAATCACTGATTTGTTTCTGTTCCTATAGTTCTGCCTTTTCTAAAATGTTTTTACATATGTAACTATGTGGTATATAACCTTTTTGAGTCTTGATTTTTTAAATTATTTTTATTTTATGGGTATGAGTATATTGCCTGCATGTATGTAAGTGTTGTGCAATGCCCATGGAGGTCAAAAGAGGGCATTGGCTCCCTGGAACTAGAGTTACAGATGGTTGTTAGCCATCATGTTGGTGCTGGGAACTGAATCTGGGTCCTCTGCAAAAGCAGCCAGTGCTCTTAACCACTCTCCATCCCTGAATCTTCATAATATTCACAGGAGATAATGCATTCCGGATTTTTCTGTGCTCTTGTTTGTATTGTGAATCACTTTTTAAATTGCTGAATAGTATTTGATTATATGGATGATTACAGTTTGCTTATCTAGCCACTAGCTGAAGGACATTTTCATTGCTTTAGTTTGGGATGATTATCAGTATAATAGTTGAGCATGAGTGGGAGTGTATGTTTATAAGAAACTGCCGAATGATTTTCTAAAATGGCAATGTTATTTTGCATTCCCACTAAAAATGCATAAGAATTGCAAATCTTATTATATACATCCCAGGAATCATTCTAAAGTCAGTCTAGTAGTCTAGTAATTGTGCTATCTCCCTGTGATTTTTAAATTTGCATTTCTCTAGTGACAAATTTTTATGATATTGAACAACTCTTTATGAACTTTCTTGCTAACATAATCTTCTCAAAGAATATGTTCAAAACATTTCCATTTCTATTTTGAACTTTTTCTTATTGTTGAGCCTTGAAAATTCTTTATTCCTGATATAAGTTCTTTGTCAGGCTTGTACAATTTGCAAGTTATATATTACATGAGTTGTCTTTATTTTTTTCCCCTTCCTTCCTTCCTTCCTTCCTTCCTTCCTTCCTTCCTTCCTTCCTTCCTTCCTTCTTTCTTGTGTGTGTGTGTGTGTGTGTGTGTGTGTTGAGATAGGATCTCATGACCTTCCTGACCCTTCTTCCTCCACCTCCCAAATGCTGGGGTTCCAGGTATGCACTACCAGGCCTGACTTCTCTTGCCTTGTCTTTTTATTCATGTAAGGACATAATTTCAAGACTAGAATTATGAATTATGTTTCCTTTCCAAATCCCTGACAGAAGCAACTTAAGAGAGGAAGGATATTTTTTTTGGGGGGGGGGATCACAGTTCCAGGGGATACAGTCCACCATTATGGGAAAGGCATGCTTTCGGTGGGCAGCTCCACTCTTGTCAGTGGGAAGCTTGCAGCATGGCTTCTTCATATCTGAATGGCTGACCAGTAAGCAGAGGGAATTCCTCATAGCTGAGGGCTACCAACAATCACCAACCTGGAGTCTGTATAACCTCACTTCAGAGCAAGAGACCTGACTTCCTGGACCCTTCACTGGCCATACCATGCAGAAGCCGCTGAGAGCGATAGAATGGCCTTTGAAGAGGCAGTCATGTGTCTACTCACATGTGATTTTTGCACAGAAGGATCTCCACGTCCCAAGACACAATATATACCCTAAGTTATTGGCTAGATGTGCTCTCATATCACCCCACTATAAACCTACTATATGAGGAAGAAGAACCCAGTAGTGAAAGACTGGCCTCCACTTGCTTTTATCTTCAGGACCCTATTTCCTGCCTCTAATTGCAGGCTTTGAGCAACTGGAGCTTCTTGTTCTAAAAGGGAGTATATTATTAGCCCCACTGAATTTCCAGATAAAAATGTTGTCCAGTCACTTAGGGTTCCTTGTGCTAACAAATTAGCAGAGAACAAAAGGGTCAGCATCCTGAAGAGTAACTGGACTTACTCATCAGGAGGAAATAACACTTATTTTTCATAAGTGGGGTAGGAAACAATAGGTTTCACACCCAAGAGATTCATTGGGGTATCTGTTGGTGCTTCAGATAAGACTCTTCGCTTGGCCAATCTTTAATCAGTCTCCTGAAATTTCTCCTAGTCTCACCTATGCATTTCTCTATAAAATCCAATTTTCACAAAGAGCACTCGTGCCTCTAGCAGCTGGTAACCTTGTATCTCTTATGAATTTCCTTTTCCTCTACCATCCATCAGCTGGATACGTAATCACCCTGGCCTGTTTTCAGTAAGAATCCTGTTAAGGTGGTCGAGTTGCCAGTATGCCTAGTGTTTACTCTAAGTAATCAGTTCCATTCTCTAGTCCCTACCCTGCTCCTGTAGATTCCCTCCTGCCCGTGAGATAGTTGGGAGTTGAGTGCAATCTCTCTACTTTAAAAAATCCCTTTGCTCAGCATGATGGTCTTGAATAAAGTCTGTTTTAAAGTCTTGTGATGGCTAATCTTGGCTGTCATGTTGACACACCTGGGAAGAAGAAGCCTCAGCTGAAGAATTTCCTCCATCAGATTGACCTGTGGCCGCATCTATGAAGCATTTTCTTGATTGGTAATTGATGAAAGAAGACCTGGTCAACTGTGCACCATGCCCAGGCAGCTGGGCCTGGGCTATGTCAGAAAAGCAGCTGAATCTGGGAACAAGATAGTAAACAGCCTTCCTCCGTGGGTTCTGCTTTAGCTCCTGTTTGGATTCCTGCTGTGACTCTGCTCAGTGGTGGACTTGGAAGTATAAGCCAAATAAACCCTTTCCTCCCCAAGTTGCTTTTGATTGCAGCGTTTATTATCAAATTAGAAAAGCAAACTAGGACAGCCTCTCAACAGGTGTCACTGGATATTCATTTCTTCAATACCCCCGTTCAGTTATTTTGTTTGTTTGTGATTTGTTGAAAAAGGGTCTTGGTGGTATGTACCTAATGATCTTCCTGCCTCCAGCTCTTGAGTGCTGGGATTATAGATATGAGGCACCAAGCTCAGCTCCTGTTCAATTTCAACGATAAATGGGCTGGGGCTAGAGAGATGGCTCAGTAGTTAAGAGCACCGACTGCTCTTGCAGAGGACCAGGGTTCGATTCCCAGCACCCACATGGCGGCTAAGAACCATCTTTAACTCCAGTTCCAGGGGAATCCGCTCTCTTCTGACCTCCTCTGCATTGCATGATATGGATGCACCAACCTACGTTCACACTACAGTACACTCATACACATAAAAAATTAAAATAAAAATCAATGATAAATGGGCAAATGCAACTAGTGTGCTCTGGAAGGACACTGTGGCAAATGACCCAGATTACTTGGGAATGAGATCTAGGTTGCCCTTCTACATCCACCACCTGGAATGGCAGAGGTGTTGGTTGAAGACAAGGAAAATCTAAAGTGAGGTGCAAACAAGAGAGAGCAAAAAAATCTAAAGTGAGATGCAAAAAAGAGAGGTAACAGAAATGGCCTTGAGATGAACTGTGTTGCCGGCAGATAAAATTCATTCCACTGACCTTCCTCTTGTAAAGTTTTCCAGGAAATTAAGATCCTGGGATCTGGGGTTGTAGCTCAGTTGTACAGCACTTGCATGGTATGCATGAAGCCCCCAGATTCATCCTTATCACAGGACAGGGGTGGGAGAGGAGGAGATTGCTAGGGGGCCATGGTGGTACATGGCTAAAGCCAGGACTTGGGAGGTAGTTGTCCCCATCTAAAATAAATATATGAATGAGTGGATCTAGGTGGTGAGTGTGCTCTGTTGTGGTTGCTGTGGGATACTGTCCCTTGACCAGCCTTGGAAGTAATAGTGGAAGCACAGATCCATTCATTATGATCTTGGGAAGACAAGGCTGTGGTTGAATCCCTCTCCAGGAATTGTCCTTAAGAGAAGGAACTTAAGGATCTTAACATTCCCTGAGTTGTTTTGAAACTTCAAATTGTCATCTCAGCTCCAGGGATCTCTGGACTGATGGAGACTTCTGTCACTATTGCATTACATTACAGCTTTCCTTCGTCAGTTCTGTGCTTTCATTGTTTCTTTATTGGTGTTGTTCCTGACAATCATCCACGGACTTCATTTTTCCAAGATTTCCAGTTGAGTATTTGTTTCCTGGGGAACTTATCTAAGCTACCTATAGGTTTCTGCTTCCATTAGTTAATTTAGGAGTACCAACTGCTTGGATTTATTACTAGAATCATTATAATAGGGCTGAATATTACTTAAACTAATTATGAAAGCAAAGCCTGGATTTAGTTTCTGCAAACACAAAGAGTGATGCTTTAGGAAGAGAGGATGAGGATGAGCTATGATAAAATGTGTGTTAGGAGCCGACTGTGTCAGAAACATAGGCCAGCATATTTTGATCTTCGAACATGGTGAGAATCAGAATTTATTGAATAACAATAAATTCACAAGGTATGGTGGTTTCTTTGGCAGCAATTTGCCAGATAGCCCTGACCTGACTGAGGCAAACACAGGTTCTACCAATCTTAATTACTAATTTCAAGTCTCAGATCACACATTTCACATCTCACAGTAAAATGGTGTGTGTATGTGTGTGTGTGTGTGTGTGTTTGTGTGTGTGTTTGTGTGTGTGTGTTATAGAATGACTACCAAGAGAGGTCTGAAAGGTAGGAAAGCTGATAGGACTGCAAATAGTTTCTGTGAGGGCTGAGAACCTAGCTCTGCTACAGGACCTGCCACGGTTCTGTGTCAGGCTGTAGCTGGGTCACAGGTTTGAGGTAGAAGCTATACAATTGAGTCCAGCTGCTAAAGCAGAAGGGCAAGCCCAGGTCAAGATGAACAAATGGGTAGATGCATGGATGACAGGTCCGGACAGGCAAACATGAATAGGCAGTGCCAACAGCAGAGAATCAGCTAACCTGGAGCCCCTGGGGCACTCAGGAGTTCTCTATCTTTTGGTCCCTTGGTCTCTTGATACACAGGCCAGGAAGTCAGATGACAGGTCAGTGGAGCCATCACAGTGTTTGAGAGGCAGGAGACACAGGGGTCTTGGGTAGTTAGGGACTGTCCTGTCCTAGCAAGACCTGATTGTCTAGACAAAATCTCCTGGCTCCACAGGATTAAAGCCCCTCTGCTTAATAACCTTTGGATAACTATACTAGTTTATGAGGGAGTTCTGGCACCACGAAGAAACTGATCATCTTGTGCATTGCCAGGAAGAAATCCATTACCTTGTGCTGGAGACAAGAAGTCACTCTTCTTTCCCCATTCTTCTTTTCTTTGTTCTATAACCATTTAAAAGCAGACAGTCCTTGATGTCTGTGTCCTGTCTCGGAGCCCTTCCTACTTCAGGAGGTTCCCATTTGCTTTCTTTCTAATAAATGTGCTGGTTGAGTGCTATATCTTTCGAGTCCCTGGGCTTCATTCCTTCTTGTTTGGAGGACAGGATTCCTGGGTCATAGACCGCAGCTATTACATTAGATATCTATCTCTTTATAGGTCCAGGTAAGGGAGTTGTCTGGTGAATCTAAGTTCTCAGGCCTGGTTTTCCTGATATGATTTTAATATGTCCATGTCCTCCTATGGTAAATAAATCATTTACCAGTTTGTGCCAGACAGATGGTGCTGATCATATGTCTGCCCTGATCTCGTCATAAATCAAAATCTCACTTCTCAAAATGGAGTCAAAATCTTCTTGTGCAATGGAGTCTCTGAAGGCAAGGCATAGTCTGAAAAACCATTATTTTACACAGTATGAAGTCACTTACATGAGCCAATAACATGGATGTTAAGTTAGTCATGGGATTCATGGAGAGACTTGGAATTGGAAAAATCATGGTGCCCCTGTACTGGGCACATAGCATATTCAATTCACAGCCTCTGTTTGATGGATGTAAAGTTTGAAATAGAATATAGTTGATATAGTTGATTATGATCATGATAATTTCTGTTTTTTCATTTTTTAAAATTAACTACGTTTGCAAAAATATATACACATAAAAACTTCAGAGTAACTCAGAAAAGAATAAACAACAACAAAAAAAATCTGGAATCCTACAGATACTTTCTGACATTTCAGTGGATATCCTTCTTGACAGTATTTGTTTAACATATGCAAAACATATTAGACATCAATATTAAATAAATGGATGGATTCTACATATTTGTACACATTACATTATATATGTACCTATCATTATGCATTACATAACCAGACATATCAAATAAATGAGCATATTGTGTATACTTTACATAATAGTGAACAAAATATATAATGCACTCATTTATTTGATATTGTAGGCATTTATTTTTACTATCTTTTATAGTATATCTTGATCACTCAACTATAGATTGTAAATGTAAACAAGTCTTTTCAAAAAAATTTATTACATATTTATTTTGTGTGACTGCCACAGCCTGTGTGTATGGGTCAAGAGACATCTTTGGAGACTCAGTTCTCCTTCTTCCATCATATGGACCTGGGGAATCTAACTCAGGTCAGCAGGGCTGGTGACAGGTGCCCTTACCTCACAGGCCCCTAAACTATCTTTTTAAAAAACCCATTATGAAGTATTTCTTTTCTCTTTTGAAGTCATCCATATAAATGGTGTAATTAGATTAACTTAATGAAAACTTGTATCCTCCAGGAACCACACAAAGCAGTCTTATATTACATTGCCAACAGGATTTATTTTATTACTTAACTAGCAAAGAATCATAAAATTATTATTTTTTTCAGATATTACAGTTATAAATCTGTGGTTTCAAAATGAGTTAGAAAATGTCAGGTAAATTTAGGATCTCATATTTGTATTAACTTCATCAGGAACAAAGGCACAGAAACCTTTACAAAATTGTTAGCACAGCAAAAACAAATCAAGTCTGTATAACTAGAATTCTCAGGAATAGCAAAAAAATTTTTTAATTCCTTTAAATAAAAATCAAAATAACACATTTATTACTTACATATTTCATGCAAGGCAGTATTCCTCTAAATTCCTTTTGTAAATATTCTCAATATAATGTACTTTCAGGAGTACATTGTATTTAAAAATATTTTGTTCAATATTCATACATGCAAATATATGTGTGCATGTGTTAGGATTAGATCCACCCCATGCCCTCCACTCTTATTCCCTCCCTGTCCCACACCATCACTTTTCCCTCCCAACTTCAAGGGTGCCCTTTCACTTCTCGTTTTATGTAACCACTGAGTCCTTTTAGTGCTGCTGTATGTGCATGGACATGGGACCATCTACTGGAGCACAGATGGTATCTTGGGGCCTAAAGAAAATCGCCTCCCTGCCTGACACCCCAGCAGCAATCAATTGCCAATAGCTCCTCAGATAGGAACAGGGCTTCCTGAAGGAATCTCAAGTTTTGACGAGGACAAAAGGTGATTGTTTTCTCTGTTCTCTGCCTCTTTGTGGTACTTAAGGAATTTCTGCTTCATGAAGCCTATTTTCTTTTTAATCCTATGTGGCCTGCTTTACTCTTATCTCTATTCCTATTTCTGGGGCTGAAACAACAACTCAGTGATTAAAAGCACTGACTGCTCCTGCAGAGGACCCAGGATCAATTCCTAGCACCCACATCTTAGCTAACAACCATCAGTAACACCAGTTCCAGAGGACCCAACACCCTCCCTGTCCTCCATGGGCACTGCATGATGGGGTGAACTTACATACATGCAGACACAATACTCATACACATAAAAAAATAAATTTTTAAATCCTATTTCTGAGGATACTTAGAGGTTGTTTCTATAAAGCTTAAAAACTAAGCTGGAGCCGGGAGTGGTGGCACATGCCTTTAATCCTAGAACTTGGGAGGCAGAGGCAGGTGGATCTTTGTGAGTTCAAGGCCGGCCTGTCTACAGAGTGAGTTCCAGGACAGCTGGGACTACAGGGAGACCCTGTCTTGAAAAGACAAAAAAAAAAAATTAAGCTGGGTGTGGTGGCCAGCCTGATCTACAAAGTGAGTTCAGGAGAGCTGGGACTGCAGGAAGACCCTGTCTCAAAAAGACCAAAAAAATTTAAATATGTGAAAAGTAAAATAAATATACATCTTGGTGGCTATAGCAATAGGAGGACAAGGAGTTGAAATAAAGACAGAATAGTCCTAAACATATGGACTTGATACTTGATTCTGGCAATAATTAGCCAAGTTATCTAGGGCAATGTGAACCTCCCTAAGCCTCACTATCTTCCTTTGTAAAACAGGACACTTTATCTGGTCTAATAAGAGCTGATTTGTCAAAGGTTGTTATCTCAATGGTGTTTAACAACTGGCAGCTTTATCAAGACAATACTATTAATTGTAATAAGGATTCTTTATATCTGCATTTGTTTTCGAATAGTCTGAACAACCAGAAAGGACATTCTTTTGTTGTTGTTGTTCTTTTTGAGACAGGGTCCCCCTGTTGTAGTCCCATCTGGCTTGGAACTTGCTAGTTCCTTGAATTCACAGGAGATGCACCTGCCTCTGCCTCCCAAGAGCTGAGATTAAAGGTGTGTGCCACCATACCTGGCAAAAAGGACATTCTTTATTAAAACATAAATAATTATTTACAGTATGTCATTACCCCCTTTAATATCCATTTCCTTCATGCCATTAAGTTGTTCCTATTAGTAAACCCACTGGTAAAACTGGACCATATCTAGTAAACTAGGAACTATCAGCAGGTGTCTTAACTAGGAGGCATTTAGTGCTTAAAATCACCTACTTGATGATGATGTTGATATAGGTATACAATGTAGTGGAATAAAATATTTTATATTAATATATGTTTACTGTTTATTATTTTGAGTGTGTGAGAGAGTCAGAGATACAGAGCGGTGTATGTGAGTGCAGGCACAGCCACATGTGCATGGAGGTCAGAGGACAACCTGCAGAACCTGCTTCTCACCTTCCACCATGTGGGTTCCACTGACTGACCTTACATCATCAAGCGTGCATGCAAGCACTTTTTCCTGATGAGCCTTTTTTCCAACTCAAAATAATTCTTTTTAACATCATATGTAGCATTAGGGTTTCCCCCCATTAATATTTCCTCAGTAGCAGCATGGGAGTTAAACTTTCTTTCTGCTAAAGTGTATTTATTCGCTCTCTCTTACTACATTACCAGCCTTGCACTCATTCCTCTCTTCTCTGCTCTTTGTGGAGACCTGTAGGAGGTGGAGGTCAGTTTGCATAATTTGTAAATTATTCGAGGGAAAGGGAACTACATTCTATAGACAAGGGTCTTTTTGCTGTCCTCTGGCTCCAGGGCATAGTGGCTGATGTAACCTGATTCCCAGGCTTATGTGGAGGTGTCCTGGAGTTGGCTGGTCCAGTCCAGCTCTTTGGCACATAACCTTGGCATCATGGAAGCACTGGCAGAGTGACATCCAAATTAAGCCTGTAATTGGCACTCTCTTATATACCAGTCTTTCCATTGGTCATTCCATTGGCCCGTGTAGGAATTTAGGAAGCTGTTTCTTGCAGTTAAGAATTTCATCTAGGAAATGGTAATTTCCCTGATTTGACCACTCCTAGTTAAGGACATATATCAAATAATCACACTGTACCCATATTATATCTAATTATTAAATGCCAATATGACATTTCTTGGAAAATATTAGAAGGACAATAATAAAAATGATATTTAATGACATGTTACATGGAGCCAGAGCACTTACACTACAGAGATACTAGATTCTGGCAATGAGGGCCTTTATAAATCAAAATACAAAAATGATTAAAATTAGACACGAATCTGTGCTAGAATGACTTGAAGAATTATCAAATGTTGGCAGTGATAAATAAAATTGAAACTTGCATGTTAGTGTAATTGTGTGTACATGTGTTTACATTGTATTCTAATCACTTTGGAATGCAAAATCTCCATACTAAACGTAAATTAGATGATGGAGGTGATATCTGTGTAGGGATTTTGTAAGTTGTTGAATACAAGTTTCCTCTAATTTGAAACATTCCCTCCAAGACTGAAGGTCAACCTTATGAGATTCGAGAGATAAACAAAACATCACAAATCTGGAAAAGCTGAGACTTGCAAGAATGAGGAGAGACTCCTTCTGGGTTGATATAAGTGGAAACAACTGCTGTAAGACGAGAGGAAGCAGGCAAGATGCCAAGAAGAGATTTACAGGCGTTGTTGGGCTCTGTGATCCTTAGGCGGTGAGCTCCATCCAGGGTTTCAGCTTTCATGAGTCACCATGCATGTTGGAGTGGGCTTTTTGGTGACAGAGCTGTATTGAGTCATCCTGTAACTAACCCCTCACCCTATTCCTGTTAGTCACCCAAATAAAAACACATTTTCTCAACCAAGCTGAAAAAAATAAAGCATTTTATCTAGCTTTCTGGCTTGGTGGGACATGCTTTAATCCTAGCATTCCAGAGGCAGAGGCAGGCAGATCTATGATAAGATGTAAGTCCAAGGCCAGCCTGGTCTACATAGTGAGTTCCAGGACAGTTGGGGCTACAGGGAGAAATTACTCTCAAATTTCACAGCATAAATCATGATTCTGTTGGTCAGAGATTTGAGAAGAGCTTATCTTTTATAGTGTCACACAGGGGCAATCATCAAAAGGCACATGTGGGTAGAGCCTGGCTCATGTGGGTAGAGCCTGGCTCATGTGGGTAGAGCCTGGCTCTTGTGAGTGGTGGCAGTGGATGCTGGCTGTGTTTCAGGAACTCTTCTGGGGCGTCTCATGCAGTACTTCATGGCTTCTCCACATGCTTGGGCTTCTGACAGCACGGTTGCTGGCTATTTAAGAGGAAGTTATCTGAAGGGCAAGTTTCTAAGCGACCAAGGCAGACATTGTACTGTATCATCAAGTTTCTAAGCAATCAAGGCAGATATTGTACTGCATCATCTCATTACATTCTGTTGATTAGGTGAGTCATAAAGGCCAGCCTAGATTTAATGAGTAGAAAATGATGTATCACTTCTTAATGAGAAGGCCCAGTGTTTTCTATTATAATGTATAAGCTAAATAAAATGATTCATCTTCCTAAATAATTTCTACTATAGTTGACAAAAAATTAAAAGAAAACAATCAACCAAGGGATTACTTTAGATTGAATATCTCCCTGTCAGTTTATCCTACATCTTTCTATCCAACAATAGTTAGCATTAAAGTTGTGCTATTTCTTGTCAAGATTGTTTAATTTCCAAGTTCTGGTGGTATTTCTTTGCCCATTTCATTAGTTTCTTCCTAGATTGTAGATCTACTCAGATAGTCCTTGCCTGCTTGGACACTTTGCTTTCTCAGAAATTTATCCATTGCATTGATATCTATATCTATCTATGTATATATNATATATATTTATAAATATATATTAATATATATATTTTTTTTTTTTTTGTCTCTTTGAGACAGGGTCTCCCTGTAGCTCTGGGCCGTCCTGGAAGTCATTATGTAGACCAGGCTGGCCTTGAACTCACAGCAGTCGCCCTGCCTCTGCCTCCAAATGCTTGGATTACAGGCGTGTGCCCCACCCTGGCTTGATAGCAATTTTTTTTTAATGAGCCTGTTAAGTTTCCCAGTGCTGAGAGAGAGGCCGAATTAGTCTGAATTAACAGACTTTATTCAGGTAAAGGAAAGGGAAAGCCGAAGGAAGGGAAAAGCCAATGAAGGGAATGCGCCCTTGGGTGAAAACCCAACAGGGGTGAAAGGAATAAAGAGTGAAGGAAGTGAATGGGAATGCAGAGTGAAAGAGGCCAAGGGAAGTCAGGGAATGAAAGGCGAAGGGAGAGCAGGACTGAGGGGCCAGGAGAGAGAGAAGCCCGTGCTGAGTGAAGGAGGTGAGAGGTGTGTCTCCAGGGGCCACTAGAGGCTTCTTATAGGGGAAGAGAGAAGAGATAGTAAGTGCCTAGAATCTGCCAATGTAGGCCTGGCAAAAGTCAGATCATGATCAGCTGTTTGCCTTCTCTGATGCTCTGTAAAGACCTTCTTCTGGCACCTTCTCGAACTAGGAGTCACAGAAAGAAGAGAGCAGGGCAACTCACATCTTAATTCCTGCCTCAGGGCCCTCCACCTAACAGATCCTCTGTAAATATTTTAAAGGCTAGAACACAAATTAAGTTTTAAAGCTAGAATAAAAAATTAACTACTTTCTTTGATCATCTAAAAATAGATTGAACACTCTTTTTATATTCTTTTAAAGTTTCCATTGTAAATGTACTGTTGGTTTGTTGGGTGGGTGGACATGCCTTTTAATATCCCAGCACTTGGGAGCAGAGGAGGTGGATCTTGGTGAATTCAAGGCCAGCCTGGTCTATGTAGTGAGTTTGAGGACAGCCTGGGCTACAGGAAAAGACCAAAAGCAAAAAGTACGTGTTGGTTGAGTGGCAAAGCTGGTTTTCCAGATAAGTTGTTTCAGCTATGGAAAATTTTTTTTTACATACAACCTTATATATATAAAAGATACATGTAAATAGAATTAGCTGCTTGTTTCATTCCACTGCCAAATATATTAATAATATTGAATGTGCAGGTAATGTGTCAAGCTGGAGTAGTTTAAAGAAAACTTGTTAGGTTTGTTTGTTTGTTTGTTTGTTGTTTGTTTGTTTGTTCGGGGCCCTTAAAGGGTCAGGTGCTGGTGAGAGTGACAGCTATGATCAATAAACAGGCAAATACCATGCATTTCATTGCAGTATATGAATCTAAGAGAAAGAAATGAAGTGTTCTTAGAATGGGCATTAGATCTGCTCTGCATAGACCTGCAGAGGAGGAGACCAGCAGGTCAAGTTCATCTTCCCCCTTATACCTGTCCTTTAAGAGAGAGCTATAAGATAATTATCAATAATTTGATGAATTGAGCAGAATGTATGAGTGAATGAGATTAAAGGGATGACATTTGGAATTGTATAATTGGAGATTAGGGAGTGTAGAATGGAACTTGGAGTGTTCTTGGAGATGTTTATTAAGAGGGAAAGAACAAGGACGAGCGGAGGGGGGAGAGGGAGGAGGGGGAGGGAGGAGGAAGAGATGGGAGGGAGGGACAGAGTAAACACGGTTGGGGATATACGTTTGGTTCTTAACTGTTCTTAACCTGCAGAAATCCCTGGGTTTAGCCTGTAGGCAGCACTCAGGGGTAGAACAAGGAATTCAGCAAGGTCAATCTCCTGGGTATTTAGCAAGTCTGAGGCTGCTAGCTACATGATCCAGTCTGAAGAAAAAGACAGAAAGAAAAGAAAGAAAGAACGAAGAAAGAAAGAAAGAGAAAAAGAAGAAGAAGAAAGAAAGGACGAGAGAGAGAAAAAGATAAAACGAGAGGAGGGAGAGAGAGAGAGGCGAGAGAGAGGGAGAGAGAGGGAGAGAGATGGTTTAGGTTTTCCTTATATGGAGAGCCTGTTGTCATCCTAGACCTCCAGGTCACCTTGTGTTACCAGTATTAAGAAACCATCCCATCTCACTTCTGCTGAGGCAGCCCTGATGCCAAGATCTAGGTCTTGGAATGGAAGAAGGCAGAGGCTGATAATTCTCCAGTCTCCACTTTGTGGCCTGTATAGTGTCTGATGAGTATGAACAACTCTCCTCTGAAGTCCTGGAGGCTGCCCGTATTGTCCCAACAAAGACATGGTAAACGAGCTGAGACAAAGAACAGATGCTGTCCTGTGCTGGGGGCTGACAGGCTTCAGACAGATATGCTGGGCTGGTGGGGGTGTCACAGTTTTAGGAAGCCCCAGGACACAGTGGCCAGGGTTTCATATTGGTCAGGTCATAATGTAGCATCTGCACCAAGCTGAAGAATAAGGAATCCATGGTTGAGGCCATGCACAGAATCCAGTTCAAGTTCCCTAGCTGCAGAAAGATCTATATCTCAAAGAAGTGGGGCTTCATCAAATTTAATGTAGATGAGTTTGAAGACATGGCATCTGAGAAACGACTCATCCCAGTGTCTGTGAGGTCAAAAGTATCCTCATTGTGATTCCCTGGAGAAGTAGTGGGCCCTGCAGTCCTGACTGGCTTCTGCTGTACTGACTTCTATACCCACTGTGTTCAGGTAAGTTTCACATCAAAGGAACAGGGAAACAAAAAGGAAAAAGACAAAGAAAGAAATTAAGAAAGGGTGGAGAGATGGTTAAGCAGTTAAAAACACTGGCTGTTTCTTGCAGAAGACCCAGAATTCAAACCAGCACCCACTGGCAGCTAACAACCATCCATAGCTCTAGTTCCAAGGGATCACACCCTCTGACTCTGTGGGGCCTTGCAGGATCATTACACGAAGTGAATTTACAACACACACGTGCAGGCAAGTACACTCATGCATGTAAATAAAATATTTAAATATAATTTAAATATTTAAAAGAAAGAGAAAGAATCAAAACAATATTCCCACAAGAAAAATCCATTAATTTGCTCAGGCTGATCTTAGCAGTGTAGCATTCAGTAACAATCAGACCTCAAGATCTGCTTGACATTTTCCTTTTTGCACTTCCTGCCTACTGTAGTTTGAATGAGACTTGCCCCCGTGCGTTTTCATGTTTTGAACAGTTGGTCCCCAGTTGCTGATGTTAGATGGGGAAGATTCATTCCCCCACTCTCAATGAAAGATGTGATCAGCCACCTTCCTTCTGCCGTTCCTTCCCCACCTCCGGACCCTCATGCCAAAATAAACATTTTTATAAGTTGCTCTTGTCAGGGTGTTTTGTCTAGTGACAGAAAGGTAACTAGTACATTAACCATGAATTCCTGAAATTGCTTTTTGAAAAAAAAATGTAAACTATCTGCTTTTCTACTATACTAATGATGAACTTTTAGCTTTATTCTTCTCTTTATAACTGTTGGAAAACATATATGTTTTCAATAGATATGGTTGCATACTAGTACTTTTGTTAGTTGCTGAGTTCGGACCTAGATATGACTTGTCGTTATTTTTGTAATAAAGTTACTGTTCTACTAGCGTGGTGGGTTATTTATCGTCACTGTTTAATCCTAGTTTATTCTTCTAGGGGACTTCGTGGTGTATATACTTGTGCCATGTCACCGAGCCCGCTTTAAGAGACAATTTTGTTTCCCTAAACAACAACTCTTAATGAGTCTGACATACACGAACAGGTGTTTTTTTTTTTAATTTCTTTAATTAATTAATTATTCATCTACATGCTTAGTGTGTGTCGTGTTTTGTGTGTGTGTGTGGTGTTGACAGGGTCACCTGTAGCCCAGCCCCGGACTGAATCATATTAAACCAGTGGCCTCACTCCAAAGACCATCTGCCTCTGCCTCCGGAGTGCTGGGATTCAGAGATGTGCACCACATCCAGCATGGCATAGGATATCCTGTGAGTTTTGGTGTATACCTTAGATATCTCTGCCATAAAAGCTCCTTGATAAATTTAGTTCACTTTAAAAATTTGTTGAATATTATGGTCAATAAGCCTGGTGGGTGCCATGAAGAGAAGGTTAGCTAACATGCTCCTTGTCGTTGAGGAATTCACACCCAGGTGGAGAAGACAAATGTTTAATTGTAAACTTTACTGTTCCCAGGTTATGTTTTTCTATTTATGCCCTGTTCAGTTTCCATCTTCCACCTCTGAGTCCCAGCTTAGCTTTTGTTTCTGGTTTAAAGGATGTCTGATTTATTTTTTCAATGGCCCCTTTTGCAGTGAACATTTTATAGGGTAGCTTGTGAATTCTCACACTCTTACATGAAAAGTGTCCCAAGAATCAGTTTTTCCTCCAGAGACTCGCTCCCTGGAGAGGATTCCCATGTGGGCAGCCCTAAACACAGGCTGACAGGAGTACCATTAAAAGAGCTCTGCATTACATATGTATATGTGTATATATGTCCTATCTATGAATGGAGATGTGTATCCCTAAAACAATAAAGAAGACCACAGAGTGGAGGAAGTTGGCTCAGTGGTTTAGGAGCATTGGCTGCTCTTGGAGAAAACCTGAGTTTGATTCCGCACCCACATGCAAGTCGTAACACCATCTTTAACTCTACAGTTCCAGGTGAATCTACACACTCTGCTGATCTCCCATGGCTTGCACTTGCATACATGCAGACAATACACTCATACACACAAAGTAACAATAATAATAAAATATTCTAAAATAAAGAGGACAAGAAATTGAGAGGGAGTTGGGGTGCATAGGAGGGGTTAGAGGGGGACTAGGGGCAGTGGAAATAATCAAAGACTGTACTCATGTATGACAGTCACGAAAATTACAAGCTTTTAAAATACAGTTTTAAATGTACATCTTTTTAGCTACAAAAGAGAAAGAAGAAAAATGTGTTATCCCATGCTTCTCTGTGCTAGAAGGATAAAATGCAGATATCTGCTCTCCCAGCTCCCCAGGAAAGTGAGACTGGCCATTTTAATTAATAAGTGTGACCTGTGGAAAATGCCACAGGAACAAAAGACATGACAAAGGGAAGTAGGCAGTGCCTCAGAGGAAAGCAAGAAGCATTTTTTTGTCTCTTTGAGACAGGGTCTCCCTGTAGCTCTGGCTGTCCTGGAAGTCATTATGTAGACCAGGCTGGCCTTGAACTCACACAGATCCGCCTGCCTCTGCCTTCCAAATGCTAGGATTAAAGGCGTGTGCCACCACCCCTGGCTTGATAGCAATATTTTTTAATGAGCCTGTTAAGTTTCCCAGTGCTGAGAGAGAGGCCGAATTAGTCTGAATTAACAGACTTTATTCAGGTAAAGGAAAGGGAAAGCCGAAGGAAGGGAAAAGCCAATGAAGGGAATGCGCCCTTGGGTGAAAACCCAACAGGGGTGAAAGGAATAAAGAGTGAAGGAAGTGAATGGGAATGCAGAGTGAAAGAGGCCAAGGGAAGTCAGGGAATGAAAGGCGAAGGGAGAGCAGGACTGAGGGGCCAGGAGAGAGAGAAGCCCGTGCTGAGTGAAGGAGGTGAGAGGTGTGTCTCCAGGGGCCACTAGAGGCTTCTTATAGGGGAAGAGAGAAGAGATAGTAAAGTGCTAGAATCTGGCCAATGTAGGCCTGGCAAAAGTCAGATCCAGTGATCAGCTGTTTGCCTTCTCTGATGCTCTGTAAAGACCTTCTTCTGGCACCTTCTCGAACTAGGAGTCACAGAAAGAAGAGAGCAGGGCAACTCACATCTTAATTCCTGCCTCAGGGCCTCCAACCTAACAGAGCCCTCTGTAAATATTTTAAAGCTAGAACACAAATTAAGTTTAAAGCTAGAATAAAAAATTAACTACTTTCTTTGATCATCTAAAAATAGATTGAACACTCTTTTTATATTCTTTTAAAGTTCTCATTGTAAAAATGTACTGTTGGTTGTTGGGTGTGGTGGCACATGCCTTTAATCCCAGCACTTGGGAGGCAGAGGGAGGTGGATCTTGGTGAATTCAAGGCCAGCCTGGTCTATGTAGTGAGTTTGAGGACAGCTGGGGCTACAGGAAAAGACCAAAAGCAAAAAAGTACTGTTGGTTGAGTGGCAAAGCTGGTTTTACCAAGATAAGTTTGTTTCAGCTATGAATGAGATTTTTTTTTTACCATACATACCTTCTGAGGTATATAATAAAAGCACATGTAAAGCTCAAGATTAGCGTGCTCTGTTTCATTCACTGCCAAATATATTAAATAATTATGAATGTCAGGTAATGTGTCAAGCTGGAGTAGTTTAAAGAAAACTTGTTAGGGTTTGTTTGTTTGTTTGTTTGTTTGTTTGTTTGTTTGTTCGGGGCCCTTAAAGGGTCAGGTGCTGGTGAGAGTGACAGCTATGATCAATAAACAGGCAAATACCATGCATTTCATTGCAGTATATGATCTAAGAGAAAGAAATGAAGTGTTCTTAGAATGGGCATTAGATCTGCTCTGCATAGACCTGCAGAGGAGGAGACCAGCAGGTCAAGTTCATCTTCCCCCTTATACCTGTCCTTTAAGAGAGAGCTATAAGATAATTATCAATAATTTGATGAATTGAGCAGAATGTATGAGTGAATGAGATTAAAGGGATGACATTTGGAATTGTATAATTGGAGATTAGGGAGTGTAGAATGGAACTTGGAGTGTTATTGGAGATAGTTATTAAAGAGGAGGAAAAGAAACAAGGAAGAGAGGGAGGGAGGGAGGAAGGGAGGAAGGGAGGGAGAGGGAGGGAGGAAGAGAGATGGAGGGAAGGAGACAGAAGTAAAACAGGTTGGGGATATAGTTTGGTTCTTAAACTGTTCTTAACATGCAGAAATCCCTGGGTTTAGCCTGTAAGGCAGCACTCAGGAGGTAGAAACAGGAGAATTAGAAGTTCAAGGTCATCCTTGGGTACTTAGCAAGTCTGAGGCTGCCTAAGCTACATGATGCCCAGTCTGAGAGAACAAAAAGAAAGAAAGAAAGAAAGAAAGAAAGAAAGAAAGAAAGAAAGAAAGAAAGAAAGAAAGAAAGAAAGAAAGAAAAAAAAGAAAGAAAGAAAGAAAGAAAGAAAGAAAGAAAGAAAGAAAGAAAGAAAGAAAGAAAGAAAGAAAGAAAGAAAGAAAGAGAGAGAGAGAGAGAAAGATAAAAAGAGAGGAGGAGAGAGAGGGAGAGAGAGGGAGAGAGAGGGAGAGAGAGGGAGAGAGAGAGAGTTAGAGTTTTCCTTACTGGAGAGCCTGTTGTCATCCTAGACCTCCAGGTCACCTTGTGTTACCAGTATTTTAAGAACAAGCCATCCCCCAAATCTCACTTCTGCTGAGGCATCCCTGATGCCAAGATCTAGGTCTTGGAATGGAAGAAGGCAGAGGCTGATAATTCTCCAGTCTCCACTTTGTGGCCTGTATAGTGTCTGATGAGTATGAACAACTCTCCTCTGAAGTCCTGGAGGCTGCCCGTATTGTCCCAACAAAGACATGGTAAAGAGCTGAGACAAAGAACAGATGCTGTCCTGTGCTGGGGCTGACAGGCTTCAGACAGATATGCTGGGCTGAGTGGGGGTGTCACAGTTAGGAAGCCCCAGGACACAGTGGCCAGGGTTCATATTGGTCAGGTCATAATGTACATCTACACCAAGCTGAAGAATAAGGAATCCATGGTTGAGGCCATGCACAGAATCCAGTTCAAGTTCCCTAGCTGCAGAAAGATCTATATCTCAAAGAAGTGGGGCTTCATCAAATTTAATGTAGATGAGTTTGAAGACATGGCATCTGAGAAACGACTCATCCCAGTGTCTGTGAGGTCAAAAGTATCCTCATTGTGATTCCCTGGAGAAGTAGTGGGCCCTGCAGTCCTGACTGGCTTCTGCTGTACTGACTTCTATACCCCACTGTGTTCAGTAGTAAAGTTCACATCAAGAGTGAACAAAAGAAACAAAGAAACAAAGAAAGAAATTAAGAAAGGGGCTGGAGAGATGGTTTAGCAGTTAAAAACACTGGCTGTTCTTGCAGAAGACCCAGATTCAAATCCCAGCACCCACATGGCAGCTAACAACCATCCATAGCTCTAGTTCCAAGGGATCCAACACCCTCTTCTGACCTCTGTGGGCATTGCACAACAGAAGTGAATTTACACACACACGTGCAGGCAATACACTCATGCATGTAAAATAAAATATTTAAATATAATAATAAAATATTTAAAAAGAAAGAGAAAGAATCAAAACAATATTCCCACAAGAAAAATCCTTAATTTGCTCAGGCTGATCTTAGCAGTGTAGCATTCAGTAACAATCAGACCTCAAGATCTGCTTGACATTTTCCTTTTTGCACTTCCTGCCTACTGTAGTTTGAATGAGACATGCTCCCGTGGGTTCATGTTTTGAACAGTTGGTCCCCAGTTGCTGATGTTAGATGGGGAAGATTCATTCCCCCACTCTCAATGAAAGATGTGATCAGCCACCTTCCTTCTGCCGTTCCTTCCCCACCTCCGGACCCTCATGCCAAAATAAACATTTTTATAAGTTGCTCTTGGTCAGGGTGTTTTGTCTAGTGACAGAAAGGTAACTAGTACATTAAACCATGAAAAATGCTTTTTGAAAAAAAACTATTGTTCTAAACTTCTAGCTTTAGCTTTCTTATACCAAATACAGTTCAAAGAAGGTGCAACTAGTTTTGTTATAGTAGAGTCACTAGTTGACTTTTTTTTATACCTAAGTACTGTTCTACTTTATCTCTTTCTCCTAGTTCTTCTCAGGACCTTGATATACATTCATTCAGGGCTTTAAAATATTTTTGTTCCCTAAACGTTCAAGAGTTGAATACAGGGTTTTTTTGGTTGGTTGGTTAATTAATTAATTAATTAATTAATTAGTGTGTGTGTGTGTGTGTGTGTGTGTGTGTGTGTTGACAGGGTCACCCTGTAGCCCCAGCCCACCTGGAACTCACTATGTACACCAGGGTGGCCTCTCTTGCACAGATCCACCTGCTTCTGCCTCCGGAGTGCTGGGATTCAAGATGTGTGCCACCACATCCAGCATGGCATAGGATATCCTGTGAGTTTTGTGTATACCTTAGATATCTCTGCCATAAAAGCTCCTTGATAAATTTAGTTCACTTTACAAACATTTGTTGAATATTATGGTCAATAAGCCTGGTGGGTGCCATGAAGAGAAGGTTAGCTAACATGCTCCTTGTCGTTGAGGAATTCACACCCAGGTGGAGAAGACAAATGTTTAATTGTAAACTTTCTGTTCCCAGGTTATGTTTTTCTATTTATGCACCTGTTCAGTTCCATCTTCCACCTCTGAGTCCCAGCTTAGCTTTGTTTCTGGTTTAAGGATGTCTGATTATTTTTTAATGGCCCCTTTTCAGTGAACATTTTATGGTAGCTTGTGAATTCTCACACTCCTTACTATGAAAATGTGTCCTCCCAGAGAATCAGTTTTCTCCAGAGACTAGCTCCCTGAGAGGTTATCTTCCAAGTGGGCAGCCCTAAACACAGGCTGACAGGAGTACCATTAAAAGAGCTCTGCATTACATATGTATATGTGTATATATGTCTATCTATGAATGGATGATTGTATACCTAAGAATCATAAAGAAGACCACAGAGCTGGAGGAATGGCTTGGTGCTTAGGAGCATTGGCTGCTCTTGGAGAAAACCTGAGTTTGATTCCCAGCACCCACATGGTGGCTAACAACCATCTTTAACTCCAGTTCCAGGTGAATCTGACACACTCTTCTGATCTCCATGGGCATTGCACTTGCATACATGCAGACAATACACTCATACACACAAAGTAACAATAATAAATAAAATATTCTAAAAATAAAGAGGACAAGAAATTGAGAGGGAGTTGGGGTGCATAGGAGGGGTTAGAGGGGGACTAGGGGCAGTGGAAATAATGCAAAGACTGTACTCATGTATGACAGTCACGAAAATTAACAAGCTTTTAAAATACAGTTTTAAATGTACATCTTTTTAGCTACAAAAAAAGAGAAAGAAAAGAAAATGTGTTATCCCATGCTTCTCTGTGCTAGAAGGATAAAATGCAGATATCTGCTCTCCCAGCTCCCCAGGAAAGTGAGACTGGCCATTTTAATTAATAAGTGTGACCTGTGGAAAATGCCACAGGAACAAAAGACATGACAAAGGGAAGTAGGCAGTGCCTCAGAGGAAAGCAAGAAGCAGGGGACAAGAGGCTGGAGAGGTGGATCAGTGGTTGGGAGTGCCTGCTGCTTGTACCGAAGACCCAGGTTCAGTCACAACCACCTGAAACTCCATGTTCAAGGGATCTAACACCCTCTTCCAGCTTCTACAAGCTCCTGCACACACATGGTGCGCATCAGCTCCCACAGCTTCTACAAGCTCCTGCACACACATGGTGCGCATCAGCTCCCACAGCTTCTACAAGCTCCTGCACACGCATGGTGCACATCAGCTCCACTTCCAGCTTCTACAAGCTCCTGCACACACATGGTACACATCAGCTCCCGCGGCTTCTACAAGCTCCTGCCCACATGTGGTACGCATCAGCTCCACTTCCAGCTTCTACAAGCTCCTGCACACACATGGTGCACATCAGCTCCCGCAGCTTCTACAAGCTCCTGCACACGCATGGTGCACATCAGCTCCCGCAGCTTCTACAAGCTCCTGCACACACATGGTGCGCATCAGCTCCACTTCCAGCTTCTACAAGCTCCTGCACACACATGGTGCACATCAGCTCCCGCAGCTTCTACAAGCTCCTGCACACGCATGGTACACATCCAGCTTCCCGCCAGGCTTCTTATACTAAGCTCCTGAACACGCATGGTAACAAGCTCGCAGCTTCCAGCTCACTGCACAATTACACACATCACGCGTCTACTGCCGACACACATGGTACACATCAGCTCCACTTCCAGCTTCTACAAGCTCCTGCACACACATGGTACACATCAGCATACCTACAGCAATCATGCATACACAATAGTTTTCTTTGAATTAGGGAAGAAAGCCGGCTTGTGGCGCGCACCCTTAAATCCCACACTGGGAGGTCAGAGCAGGCAATCTTTGTGAAGTTTCAAGGCCACCTGGTCTACAGAGTGAGTTCCAGACAGCGGGATTACAGGGAGACCCTTTCCTCGAAAGACCAAAAAAAAAAAAAAAAAAAAAAAAAAAAAAGAAAGTAGGGAAGAATTTTTCTTATGAGAACAGCTTCTTCCCAGTGGGGACCCTTGGAGCCCAGGACTTGAACCTGGGGAAGCAGACTATGAAGGATTTTGGTCACTGCTTAAGAGAAGCAGGTAAGCAGACTTCCAGAAGAACCACGAAAAAGAATTCCATGAGTCAAACTTGTCGCTGTGACAAATACCTGAGGGAGCAACTTAAAGGTGGAGAGTTATCTGGCTCAAGTTTCAGTCCATAGTTGTTTTCCCCATGGCTGTGGGCCTGTGGTGACTTAAGCATAATGACAAAGAGGCAAAGTGGGCAGAGCCGTTCACCTCCTGGTAGCCAGAAAGGAGGGAAGGAGAGAGAGAGAGAAAGAGAGAGAGAGAGAGAGAGAGAGAGAGAGAGAGAGAGAGAGAGAGAGAAACATTTTCAGAGCCTCCATTAGGCCTTCCTTCCTCTTTTCTACTACTTTCCAACAATGCCATCAAATTATGAATCCATCAGTGTTTCAATCGATTGACAAGGCTAGAGACGTTCTGATCCAAACATTTCCCCAAAGCCCCATCTCAGAACATGACGACATTGGAAACCAAGCCTTCAACACACAAGCCTCTAGCAAGACACTTATTGTGGTGGTTTGAATGAGAAATGCCTCCCCCCACCCCCAAACTCAAATACTGGAACAGCTGGTTCCCAGGTGGTGGTGCTGTTTGAGGTCATAGAATGCTTAGAAGGCAGGGCTTTGCAGGAGGAAGCAGGACACTGGAGGCCCACGTTGAGAATTCAGAGCCTCACCCCACTTGCAGTCCACTCTTTCTGCTTTGTGTTTGCATTAAAGATGTGAGCCCTCAGCTTCCTGTTTGTGCGCCATGCCTGCTACTTGCTTCCATCAGTTCCTACCACGGGGACTCTTATTTCTCTAGAACCATAAGGCAAGGTAAACTTTTTCTCCATAAATTGCCTTAGTCATCATATTTGATCACAGCAATAGAAAAGTAGCTAACACACTTATTTAATGCATAATGGGGGCATTGTTTGGGGGTCTACAGGCAAAAGGTTAGCTTCCCTAGAGAACACATTTTCTTTTTTCAAAAATTTTTATTAAAATTTTTAAATTTATTTTTATTTTATGTGTATGAATGTATCCTCTGCATGTATGTGAGGTCATCCGTGTTATACAATGCCTGTGGAGGCCAGAAGAGGGCACTGAATCTCCTGGAACTGGAGTTACAGTTAGTTGTTAATAGCTATGTGGACTCTGTTTCTGAGCCTCAAGGTAAGTCAGTGTCACATGTGTGAGTGTAAGACACATCCTTACCTGTTCTCTGGAGCAGCTAAGGTGGATTAGAAGAGGCCCTTTTGCAGGTCTGGGATGTCTCATCAGCTGATAGGAAGTTCACAGAGTTCCTATAAACTCACTACATGAGATTAGCTTACAAATGAATTTTCATATAGCCAAATAGAATATCAGTTAACCACATCCTCCAAAAACAGAATTTCCCATTGGGACAGCATGACCTCCTTAGTCCCTACGACATGCAGGCCAGCACAGAGGACATGCCTTCTACTCTCTTATCTTGGACCTAGGCTGCAACACACACATTCTATCACCAACTCCAGAAGAACCAGCCTGGCTTCACACTAGACAAGATGATTCCTTGGGCACACATCTCCATCATTTAATCACAGAGTAGAGAATATTAACCATTACTATTCATTGAATATTGCTTTGAATACTTCAGCCTTATAATTAGCATATACAGAGGTGTCATTGTCAGTTTATAAAAATATTTTATTTATTATTTTTATTACTTGTGTGTGCCTGTGTGTGTCTGTGTGTGTGTGTGTGTGTGTGTGTGTGTGTGAGTGTATTGCCTCCATGTATTTAAGTGTACCCGTGTCATGAAATGCTCTTGAATGTCAAAAGAGGGCACCAGATCCCCTGGAACTAGAGTTACAGATGATCATTGGCTGCCATGTGGGTGCTGGGAATCAAACCCAGCTCCTTTGCAAGACCAGCCAGTGCTCTTAACCATTGAGCCATCTCTCCAGCCCCTTATTCTCAGTTTATGTATGAATGATTTGAGTCTTGGGGACATTGAGCCTAACAGACACACATGAAGTGGTAAAGCTTGGATTCTAGCCACTGGAAAAATGTCAGAGTTATTTTCCTACTGGTGTTGGCTGGAAAGCAGCAGCTTCACTGGACCCAGAAAAAAAAAAAAAAAAAAAAAAAAAAGAATTTCTTGAGCTGCAATAGAAACAAAAGAATTTCTTGATAACAAAACCTTTGAAAGAATAAAAAAGTAACCTTCTAGCTTGAAGCACTGAATTTACTTATAGCAGGTATAAAAGCTTATATATTGTATGTATCTTGAAACAATACTTTAGACATCACAAAAAAGCACCACAGGAATGCTTATACTTAGAATGGTAAAAGTTACTTTAATAGTATAGCATTTTATTGTATATACAGCTTCTTCCAGAAGCATAAGGAATTAAGTGTTGTTATATAGCAAATTTGGGGTGTTTTCTTATATATCGTTCACAGTAGAGTGGCTTAGAGGAAAATTATGGGCTTCAAATAAAACTGATACAAATATACAATGGTATGTTCTTACCCTCAGTAATAATGCACTTAACTAAATGTCATTTATCATCTAACATAAACATACCTAAATATATATTCATGGGTTTCAAAAAGTAGAATAACAGTAACTGAAAACAACAATTACCACAAGATAACGCTGATACCTAACTCATAACAGAATGGTCTTCCTTATATAGGCAGAATTCCAAATCTGTCTGTGGAAATGCAAGTAGGTGCTTCAAATCATAGCACATCAATATTCTTATTAGAATGTCTTTCTTATTATTAGTCTTAACACAGTATATTTAAGCTCTCTCAGGCCACACCTGTTACTGCACGCCTTTAATCCCAGCACTCAGGATGCAGAGGCAGGCAGAGCTCTGTGAGTTCAAGGCCAGCCTGGTCTACATAGTGAGTTCCAGGTCAGCTGGGGCTAAAGGGAGACCCTGTCTCAAAAAAGACTATAATATCTATCTATCTATCTATCTATCTATCTATCTATCTATCTATCTATCTATCTATTAAGGTCTCTCTGCCTAACCTAGTTTTATTTCTGTTGCTGTGATAAAATACCCAAGCAACTTAGGAGAGACAGGGCTCGAAATTCCAGGTTACAATCCATCATCATGGGGAGTCAAGGCAGCAGGAACTTGAAGTCACTCATCACATCCACAGTGAAGAACAGGGAGAATGAATGTGAATATACTTGGTAATGCTTGGCTAGCTTGGTCCGTCTTTATACAGTCTTGGATCTCCTGCTTAGGGAATGGTACCAGGCACTTTTAGGCTCTATCTTCTCACGTCTGACATAATCAAGACAATATCCCTCAGACTCCTCCACAAGCCAACCTCATCTTGACAGTCCCTCATTGCTGCTCTGTTCCCAGGTGACTATAGAGTGTGTCAAACTGACAATTAAAACTGGCCGTCACACTGCTCTTAATTATTTTGAAAAATAAGGTTGGATTTAGCTTGCTATAAGATGCTTGCTGCTTTTAGATCCAGAACAGTAGTTAAATAAGTATAAATAGAAACTTCTGAAAATCATTTTCCACTACTGAACACTACTGAACTCTTTAGTAAGAGACCTTCTAAGATACAGCTTTATTTAGTAGCTATTTCTCTAACAATGTGAATAGTCATATATCATAGGCCAAAAAAATCCTACTGGAAGAAAAAGTGACTGATGAAATTCATATGAGGGACTCAACAAATATTTGTAAAAAATAAATATTTATATAACTGTGTGAAGTGACAGAATATTAGTGTTACGTTTTTGTATTACTTTAACATGCCTATTCATCTTCTTTTCCCTATTGTAAGCTTTGAGCCCTATTACTGTGCCAGCAATCAGATCACAAATATGAAAGATGTACTGTATTAGTCACTTTTCTGTTGCTATGACAGAACCACCACAACCAAGGGAACTTATAAAAGGAAAAGTTTATGCCAGGCATAGTGGCACCTGCCTTTAATCCCAGCACTCCGGAGGCAGAGGCAGGCAGATCTCTGAGTTCAAAGCCAGCCTGGTCTACATAGTGAGTTCCAGGACAGCTGGGGCTACAGGGAGACCCTGTATCAAAAAAAAAAAGGAAGAGTTTATTTGAGCTTATGGTTCCAGGGGTCTTAGAGTCCATCATGGCAGACAGACATGGTGGCAGGAGGTGCTAGAACAGAAAGCAGGGGTTCACATCTTCAAGCAGGCACAGGAAGCAGAGAGTGACTGGAGATTGGCAAGGCTTTTGAACTCTCTAAGCCTGTCCCCTGTAATGAGCTTCCCCCAACATGGCCACGCCTTCTAAGATCTCCCAAAATAGTGCCATCAACTGGGGACAAAATGTTCAAATCCTTGGAGCCTATGGGGGACAGTCTCATTCAAACCACCTCATGTACACTATTGCTCTTTAGTTCTGTGATTATTAAATCCACTTCTGGTGGTTTAAATGAGCAATCTCCTCTGTGGGCTCACATGTTTTAACACTTGGTCTCCAGTGGGTGGCACTATTTTGGGAGGTTTAGGAGGTTCGGAGTGCTAGAGGTAGGGTGCCACTGTCGGCAGGCTTTGGGAGTCCATAGCCTTGCCCCACTTTAAGTTCTTTTTCTTTCTGCCTGGTGTTTGTGGATGGAGATGTGAGCTCTCCTGCCTCTACAGCCATGTTGGAGGGCTGTGGTGCCTCTGCACAGTGATGGACTCTTCTCCTTGTGGAACTCTAAGCCCAAACAAACTCCACAAATTTCTTTTGGTCAAGGTAATTCCTCATAGCAACAGAAAAGTAATAAATACACACCACTTCTGTGAAACCAACCTGACTTTATATGTATAGCAGTATTATGTATAAATTATAGATGTGCTTAGGTAAATCGTTAATCTAAATTTTTTGTAGTTGTATTCCTTTTACTTTTTCTTTTGATTTTTTTTTTTTTGAGACAGGATCTTATGTAGCTCAGGCTGGCTGCAAACTCTTGTTGTATATTAGGCTAGCCTCCTTTTCACCTTGCCTCTACCTGCCAAATGCTAGGAGTAAAGTCATGTTTCTTCCTGTATACTAATATTGATATTTTATAGACAACCTTCTATACAGTTGGTTAATATGAACCAGAATCATCACTGGAGGAGGAACCCAAAGTCTCCTGATTTCCCAAAAGACAAACTTATCCAGAAGGATCTCGATGTTTGCATTTTAAAACTTAATTGGCATATAATATTGTAGAATAGTTGTATTTTTAAATTGAAATCTAAGCATTCATTGAGGCTAGGCAAGGTAGAAAGTGCTTGAAATTCCAGCTACTCAGGAGATTGAGGTAGGAGGATGAATAGTTTGAGGCCGGCCTGAGCTACATAGTGAATTCAAGGTCAGCCTAGGGAACTTAGTGATCTCTGACTCAAGCCAAACATTTTTTTCTTTTTAAATATATTTTTATTGAGGTTTTGTGTCTTACGCACAACATTTCTCCTTTCAAGTTCCTCACCCCACCCACTTAACATAATCTAGTTCCATCCATTTACCTTCAGAGTTTATGGGGCCATCTTTCTTTTTTTTATAATTAATTAATTAATTTATTTATTTTATCAAATCTAGACCCATGTCCCCCCCCCCATTCCCCCACTCCACCAGAGCTCATGAATTCTGCCAAGCATGCTTTTCATCTCTTTCTCAGTCTTTCTCAATATTCTCCATGTGGAAGTTGACTGTTTTGAGCAAAAGTTCACTGTTTCAGATAGTTCTTCGATGCAGTCCTTTCTGTTGTTGTTGTTGTTGTTGTTATTTCCAATATGCATCACTCCCAACTGCTTTGGACAAAAGCTCAAGGGGCCATGCACAAGAAATACTTACAACTAGGTAATTGGCACTAGCATCCACAGATGAGGGATACCATTCGTCATTTGTTTTTCTGGGACTGTCAAACCAAACATTTTAAAGGCCATAGATATATTGTGTAGAAGTGGGGTGCTTGCTTAGTAATCACATGACCCTGGGTTCAATCTCCAATACTAATTTTTAAACGTTTCTGTGATATGACCTGTGGAACTTTTAATTGACTTCATAAGTCCAAAGAAGATAATTAGCTATTTTAAGGAAATCTGTGACAATAAAAACCACGTTCTGGCTTATTAAGAAACCAGTGGATAGACATTGTATGGTACTACATGCTTGTAACCTCAGCACTCAGAGGACGCTGAGGCTGAACGACTGTGAATTTGAAACCAGTCTGGGTTATGTAGCAAAGTTCCAGGCCAACCTGAACTACACAGTGAGACTTTGCTTTAAAAACAAAACAAGGGCTGGAGAGGTGGCTCACGAAGTGGCTACTCTTACAGAGGACCCTGGATTGATTCCCAGCACCCACATGGCAATGAATAACTGTCTATAATTCTAGTTCTAAGGGATCCAATGCCATCTTCTGACCTCCCAGGGATTGTACAACACAGGTACACTTACATATATGCAGGCAATACACTCATACACACAAAAAGTAAAAATAATAAATAAAATATTTTTTAAAACCAAAACCAGAGGCTGAGTATGGTGGCCTATGCTTTTTAATTTTAGCACTCAGGAGGCAGAGGCAAGTAGACCTTTATTAGTTCAAGGCCAGCCTAGTCTACATAGGGAGCTACAGGCTAGCCAGGGCTGTAACAGATCATGGCTCAGAAAACCCTGAAACAAAGAAACCAATGACAAGATTAGAATGAATTCTATGAAAAAACTCTCTATCAGAGAATTTTTATGACTTATATGGAGCATCCCAAATAACTTTAATCAACACAGTAAGACCAAGAAAGAAAAAAAGAAAAATCCTTAGGCTGTTTAGCTAAGGCTGGTCTTGAACTGGTTGTGTGGCCCAGCCTGACCTTGAATTCAAATGTGCATTCCCCACCTATTTTTGTGTTTTCAATCCTTAATTAAACAGGGGAAAAAAAAACGTTTAAAAGATTTTACATGGAGTTGGAGAGATGGCTCCGTGGTTAAGAATACTTACTGTCCTTGCAGAGTTCAGTTCCCAGTACCACACAGGGTGGCTTAAAACCACCCATAAATCCAGCTCCAGGGAATCCTATGCTTTCTTTGTCTCTCTATTGGCATCTGCTGTCTTGAGCACATAAACACAGACACAAACATGTATACACAATTTAAAAATAAAAAAAATCTTTAAAAATCAAAACTTTAAGAATTTACCATCATGGATAGATCTTTAAAAACCTATGTTAAGAAAATATCAAGCCATATTTCTGTTATCTTTGTCTGAGGTCCTCTCAGAAAGAGTTAATAAATGTGTATTATGAATACTTACCAATAACAGAGTTTAAAGGCAGCTCTTATGAAGAATTTTACATGTCATTAATTCTTAAAAGTCCTGTCATGTTGTAAATAATTATATCAATGAAACATTCATTGTTTTAAGTTGCAGACACTTTAGCTCCTTAAAATACAGTCAACTAGGGTCTGGAAAGATGGCTCAGTGGTTAAGAGCACCAGTTAAGAGTACCAAGTGCTCTTGCAGAGGACCTGGGTTTGATTCCCAGCACCCACATGGCAGCTAAGAACCATCTGTAACTCCAGTTCCAGGGGAATCCGGCACCCTCTTCTGACCTCCTCAGCATTGCACGACACAGGTGCACCAACCTACATGCAGACAGTATACTCATACACATAAAAAATAATAAAATAAAAAATTTTTAAATACAGTCAACTAATTTTATACAATTAAGTAGATTATTTCAATTGAAACAGATCTAGAGCCAGCAAAGGTGATGATATTAGATGTTAATCTCACAATAAAAAGACAATGGAAGTAAAATATTGATGTGTACAATTATAAATGTTCAATACATGTCAAAAATTTAAATATTGCCTCTTCCTTAGAAAGCTGCTTAAATATTAGAATCACTGAAATGGCTCAGTTGGTGAAGCTGCTTGCAGTTAAGCCTGACAACCCGAGCTCAATTCTCAGTCCCCTCATGGCGGGAGGAGAGAACCAACTCCCATGAATTGTCCTCTGACCTCCACACATGGGTGTGGCGCATGCATGTATGCATGCTTGTACACATGTGTGTGAACACACACACATATACACAAAGAAATAAATAAGAATTTTAAAGAAATTTGCTTAAATTTTAGTAAAAATGAAGAAAAGACAGGCTGTATCCAATGACAATCATTTGAAATAGTTTGGGGGTTCAAGAGGTTAAACAGCCAATTTAGGGCATTCAAATAAACAGAAATTGAGCTCTCATTCCCTGCCAGGCTTGGTGCCAAACTTTGCAAGGAATATTAAGATAATGCCCTCCTCCAAACTTTTATAGTCTACTCCGGAGAAACAACTGTGGTACAAGTTCCAGTTCAAAATTAAGTTAGTATGTTCTTTGGGCTGGAGAGATGGCCTAGCGGTTAAGAGCGCCGACCGCTCTTGCAGAGGAACCGGGTTCGATCCCCGGCACCCACATGGCGGCCGAGAACCGTCTGAAACTCCAATTCCAGGAGAACTCCAGTTCCGGGGGAGTCCGAGACCCTCTTCTGACCTCCGCGGCATTGCACGACACGGGTGCACAGACTTGCATGCAGACAGCACATTCATACACATACAGAAATAAATAAAATTAAAAAAAAATTTAGCCTAACAGGAGTGTTGGCAGAGACCTATAATCTAAACTCTCAGAAGACAGAGGCAGAAGTATTATGAGTTGAAGACCAGCATGAGCAATATGGGAGACATTGTCTCAAAGAACAACAACAAAAAAAACCCCCCAGATCCTATCAACTTGTGTTCTCATCAATGTCGTCATAGTTCATAATCTCCGAATAAACAAGTTGCCATAAAGCCTACTTGAACTGATGATATCAGTGGTAAAGAGAGACAAGGGGAAAAGGGGGGAATATTCCAAGGTCCCTTTTTCAGCTGAGTGTGCTGAAAATTAATGAAGCTTGGAATTTTAAACTAGAAAAGTTCAAAGAGTTAAACTACTCTGTATAACATAGGAGAGCTCTTTAGTTCCTGTGCCAGAGGAGACGGTCACTGAAAACAGACAGATGGGGGGTTGGAGAGTTGGCTCGGCAGTTAAGAGCACTAGTTGCTCTTGCAGGGGACCCAGGTTCAGTTCCCTGTCCTCATATGGTGGTTAATGACCCTCTGTAACTCCCCTTCCAGGGGACCTGATGCCCTTTTCTGGTCTGCACAGTCGTTCCATGCATGGGTGCACTAACATACATGAAGGCCAAATGTAGACACATAAAATACAAATGAATAAATAAAAACTCAGGGACTGCAGAGATGGTTCAGTGATTAAGAGTCTGTTTTGTTCTGTTCTGTTCCCAGCACCTATATGGCAGCTAACAACCATCTGTAACTCCAGGAGGCCTTCTTCTGGCCTCCATGGGGATTGTGGACCTATGGTGAACTTACAACCAAGTAGGCAATACAATCATATACAATAAATAAATAAATAAATAAATAAATAAATAAATATATTTTTTTTTTAGAAAAGAAAGAAAAGAGACAGATAGGGAGGTGTGAGCACATAGGAGACAAAGCTAGAGTTAAGGGCAGAGGGGGTTAGAAACAAGCTCAAAGTTGGAGAGCGAGCAAGCTCAGAGACAGGGCAGCTGAAGGCATTTGGGACAGGGCATCTCTTATTCCATTGTAAGCTGTTTCTTCTACTCCAATGTAAATTGTCATTATATTTTAATTATGTATGTGTGTGTACCTGTTTGTGTGTGTGCGTGTGTGTGTGTGTGTGTATGTGTGTGTGTGTGTGTGTGTGTGTGTGTGTGTGAGCAGGCACAGATGTGTGCATGTGCATATGGAAGCCAGGGTGCAACCTCAGGTATCATTCCCCAGGCACCATTCACTGTGTCTTTTTGAGACAGGGTCTCCTGCTGGCCTAGAGCTCATCAGGTGGAGAAGGCTGACAGTCCAGCAAGCTCCAGGAATCATCCTGTCTCCACCTCCCCAGCCCTGGGATTACATGCACATGCTATCACTCCTGGGTTTCTAAATGTGGGTCAGGGGGATGAAGGCTAGGTCTTCATACTTTCAAGGCAAATCCTTTAGTTACTGAGTCATTTCTCCAGCCCTCATCTTTAAATGTTTGGTAAAGCCACATATGCTGAATGTTAATTTGGTGATGGGGGTGTTGAAATGTGAGCAGTAGCTGCAATTAGAGAATTCAGAACCAACAGAAAGTACAAAATGCATGGTCAGAATTTATAAAAGTATAAATGTCTTAGTTTGTTTATTATTGTTTTTACAGAATGCTGAGGACTGGGTAAGTTATAAAGGAATGAAATTGGTTCCTCACAGCTCTGATGGTTGTGCCTCTTGTGTCCTAACATGGCAGAGGGCAGCCCATGGTGAGAGTACAGAATGCGGAAGCTCAGGAGTCTCTTCCTTTTTTTATAAAGCCACTAACCCATCACGGGGCTCCACCACCAATATCTCATCTAAATGTAACTACCTCCAAAGGCCCCATCTTTAAATATCATCAACATATAAAACAGCACGTTAAGTTTCCACATGCCCTTTGGCAAGGCATAGTCAAATCATAGCAGCAAGGAAGAGTATTGGATTTCCTAGAAGATATGGAACTCAGCCTGGTCTACAGAGTGAGTTCCAGGACAGCTGGGGCTACAGGGAGACCCTGACTCAAAAAGACCAAAAAAAAAAAAAAAAGATATGAAACAGTGAGGGATATGGAAGGTAAAGAGGATATTTGCATTACATAAAAGTGCCACAAGGTAACTACACTAAAAGAAGGACTTCCAGGGCTGAAGAGATGGCCTAGTGGTTAAGAGCACACTGCTCTTGCAGAGGACCCAGGTTCAATCCCCAGCACCCACATGGCGGCTGAGAACTGGGTTCGAACCCCAGCACCCACATGGTGGCTGAGAACCATCTGTAACTCCAATTCCAGGAGAACCATCTGTAACTCCAATTCCAGGAGAACTCCAGTTCCAGGGGAATCCGACACCCTCTTCTGACCTCTGTGGCATTGCACGACACGGGTGCACAAACCTACATGCAGACAGTACATTCATACACATAAATAAATAAGTAAATAATTTTTTTAAAAAAGAAATACTTCCGAGAAGGGGGTATGTATTAATTACTTTTCTCTTGCCATGATAAAACTCCATGACCAAGGCAACTTATAGAAACAAGATTTTAGTGCCAATTACCCAGTTGTAAGTATTTCTTGTGCATGGCCCCTTGAGCTCAGTTGGGAGTGATGCATATTGGAAACAACAACAACAGAAAGGACTGCATCAAAGAACTGACTGAAACAGTGAACTTCTGCTCAAAACAGTCAACTTCCCCATGGAGAATATTGAGAAAGACTGAGAAAGAGATGAAAAGCATGTTTGGCAGAATGCATGAGCTCTAGAGGGTGGGGGGATGGGGGGGACATGGGTCTAGATCTGATAAAAAATATATGTATAAAAAAATAAAATAAAAAATAAAACATTATATATAAAAAAAACAAGATTTTATTGGGCTTATGGTTCCAGAGGGATAAGAGTCCATCGGATGTGGGAGGCTTGGCAGGAGGCAGCAGGAGCAGAAGCCTGAGCACTAGTGTATTCAAACAGTCAGAAAAAGCAGAGGGAGACAGTGGAAGGGAGACAAGGCTATGAACCATCATAGCCTGCCCCAAGTGACATGCTTCCTCTAGCAAGGACACACTTCCTAAGCTTCCACAAACAGCACTGACAACTACAGCTAATAGTCAAATATTTGGAGCTTCTGGGGGACATTTCTCATTCAAGTCACCACAGGATGTGTAACAAAGGAGGCCTTTCTCATAAGGTGGCTGCCATGATTTAGGTATGAAGTCTATTCTCAAAAGGTTCATGTGTTGAAGACTTGGCCCCCAGCTAGCTGATCCAGTCCATGAGAGGGGATTGGATCATAAGGTCTCTGACCTAATCAATGGATTAGTTCACTGATGGATTTGAGAGCATTATTAGGAGGTGGCAGGAATTACCAAGGGTGGAGATTAACTGGAGGAAGTATGGCATGGAGGTGCAGCATCCTGTGCAGCCTCTGCTTCATGCTTCCATGGTGATGATACTCTGGAATCCAGCTGAATTAGGATTGAAATCTCTGAATTACTTCTACATTGTTTCTCTCAGGTATTTGGCACAGCAATGAAAAACTGACTAACACAGTGTCTAAGTATGAATGGGAGGACCCAAGTCTCAAATCTACCTTCCCAAGGAAGAAGATTTGAGATAGTAATGGAATAACAAACAAGATGATGATTAGGGGTGATGCCTCAGCAATTAAGAGCACATGCTGTTCCAGCAGAGGACCTGGGTTTGTTTCCCAACAACCATTGGAAACTTACAACTGTCTTCCACCAGCACTGCATACACTTAAACAGATGCAGGCAACACATTCATATGCATAAAGCATAAAAATAAATGGTGCATGCCATTAATCTCAGCACTCTGGAGTCAGAGGCAGGCAGATCTCTGTGAGTTCAAGGCCAGCCTGGTCTACATAAGGAGTGCCATGACAGCTGGGGCTATAGGGGGATCCTGTCTCAAAAAGACCCCCCAAATAAATAAATAAAATCTTTAAAAAATAAAAAGCAAATGAGCTGAGATTAAATAATCAGTAGTCTGCTCATCAAATTCCATGGCTCATCATGGAACACATTTTCCAAAAATGGGTAATATTAGTTAGCCTCATTTGAGGGTAGAATTTTCTCCTCCTGATTATCTCCTCTTGATATCAGACACTTGCATAGGCCCAAATGAAGCATCACTAACTTTGACAAAAGTGAAAAAAATGACCTTTGAAAAATGACGCAGACAAGTATTATCACTACAGCCTACATGTGGGAGGTGTCATCTACAAGAAAGCCAACTGGAGACGAAATAATAGAATGCTCAGTTAGATGACCTCAAAAATGAGTGGGTTCTAAAGTCAAATAAATATAAGCAAAACCAAAGAGTTTCTTTGGTTTTGCTTATATTTATTTATTTTGCTTATATTTATTTATTATATATATATTTACCCTTAGTACGAGTAACTTTTCCAAGAATATACATTAAGGGGAAAGGACTGGTGGCAGCCTGAGTGACAGGGTCGCTTCTGCTTTATAGACACACAGGAAGCTTTATGCCAGAGCTGGTGAGTAGTTAGCCTTGAACTTCACTGGGCGAAGACCTGGTGAGAAGGGGAAAACTACCTGGTGAGGTAGAGGGAACATCTGAGCAAAGTCACGAAAGTACTAAATAAACATTTACAGAACAAAACTGACCTCCACTCCATCCTGTCACTAGACTCTGAGCCAGACACAGGAACAGAATGTGCTAGTCAGCTAGATCTCAGATGGTACTGGAGTTTGAGGGATCTGGAAGGCAAACAGGGCTAAGTGAGTTCAGTGAAAGTGAAAAATTTACATGTGATTTAATAGACCTTGAGATGCTGAAGATATTGTGCAGAGGTTTAAAATGATAAAAACTGTGTTTGCAGCAGGTTAACCTAGCAGTGGGATGTAGGAAGGTGCAGAGCAGAATGTTTCAAGCTGAACCTAACACAGACTATTTTCCTATGTCTGAAATTCTGTACTGTTGACAATATCTCTCTGTTACAGATTTCCATGCAGTGAGCTGGGGAAGGGTCAGAAGTCTGATGTTTAGAGCTATGAGTTTCCTTTGTTCAGGGCTCAGGGCAGGAAAAGGCAGGTGAAGGAGTTAGAGAAGAAAGAGGAACAGAATGGCAAAGCATGGGGGTCATGATTTGTTCCTCAGCTCCATCTGCTGGACATCTTTAATCACCACAGAAGGAACCTGGTGGCCACTAGCCATCATCCCTCAGGCTCCTGTTCCCTAGCAACCACAAACCTACCTGCCTTTCTTGTGGGGTTTACACTCTCTGGACATTTTATATAAATAGAATTGGACACTGGGCATGGTGGCACATACCTTTAATCCCACCACTGGGGAGGCAGAGGCAGGTGGATCTCTGTGAGATGGAGGCCAGCCCTACATAGTGAGTTCTAGGCAGTCTGGGACTAGGGAGACCCCATCAAATCAAATCAAATCAAGAATGAATGAATAAATAAATAAATAAAACTAGCCTTTTGTTCCTGGCTTCTTTCCCTTAGTGCGATATTTTAAGGATTCATCCACATTGTAGCACAAATTAGTAGCCATTCCTTTTATATGTGAATAATATTCCACTGTATCAATTGCACCATGTTTTGTTTATTAACTACTTCCATTGTTCCTAATATTTGGCTATTATGAATAATAGTGTTATAAACATTCATGTATGAGGTTTTTGTGTGTATATGCCTTTAATACTCCTGAGTATATAGGAATGGAAATGATGGGCCAAGAATATAAAAATCAGGGGCTGAAGAGATGTCTCAGAACTTAAGAGCACTGGCTGCTCTTCCAGAGGATCTGGGTTCAATTCCTAGCACCCACATGGTAGCTGAAAACCATCTGTAACTTCAATACCAGGGCATCCAATGCCCTCTTCTGACCTCCATAAGCACTGAATGACATGGTACACTTAGATACATGCGGGCCATACATTCATTCACATAAAAATAAAAATAATAAATAATCTGGGCATGGTGGCACACACATTTAATCCCAGGGAGGCAGAGGCAGGCAGATCTCTGTGAGTTTAAGGCCAGCCTGGTCTACATAGTAAGTACCAGGCCATCTGGGACTACAGGGAGACCCTGTCTCAAAAAGACAAAAATAAATAAATAAATAAATAAATAAATAATAGATAAAACATTTTTAAAGAATATAAAAACTGAGCCTGTTGGACAGGTCAACCTAACAAAGAATAAACAGAGAGACATCCGAATTGAATGATATGATACACCAAACGGACCTCACAGATATCTACCGAATATTCCACCCTAATACCAGAGGATACCCTTTCTATTCAGCACCCCACAGAACATTCTCCAAAATTGACCACATACTGGAACACAGAAAAAACCTCCACAAATACAAAAAGATTGAAATAATTTCATGCATTCTATCAGACCACAGTGCAATAAAGCTCAATATCAACAACAGGATAAGCCCTACTATCTACAAGAATACATGGAGACTAAACACCACACTCCTGAATAATGAATGGGTCAAGGAAGAAATATATAAAATCATTCATGGAACTGAATGACAATGATAATACAATACAACAAAACCTATGGGATATTTTAAAAGCACTCCTAAGAGGTAAGTTTATATATAGTCCTGGGTGCCTACATTAGAAAAACAGAAAGAGCACAAGTGAATGATCTAACACTGCAGCTAAAAACACTTGAGAGACAACAACAAATGAACTCTAAATGCAACAGACAGGAAGAAATAACAAAAATCAGAGCAGAAATTAATTAAATAGAAACAAAGAAAACAATACAAAAAAAATCAATGAATCCAAAAGTTGGTTCTTTGAGAGAATAAACAAGATAGACAGACCTCTAGCCCAGTTAACCAAAAGAAAGAAGGAACAACTCCAAATCAATACAATTCATGATGAAAGGGGAAATAGCACAACAGACAATGAAAAGATCCAGACAATCATATGAGAATACTTCAAAAACCTGTACTCTACTAAGTTTGAAAACCTAGAAGAAATGGATGAATATCTGAAATCCTGGGAATCACTAAAGCTCAACCAAGAAGAGATCCACAGCTTAAACAGGCCCATAATATATGAAGAAATTAAAGATGTAATAAGAAACCTCCCAATTAAAAAAAGCCCAGGCCCAGATGGTTTCATGGCAGAATTCTATAAAACATTCCAAAAAGACTTACAACCATTATTACTTAAATTGTTTAGAAGGATACAAACAGAGGGAATTCTCCCAAATTCCTTCTATGAAGCCAGCATCACTCTTTACCAAAACCAGGCAAAGATACAACCAAAAAGGAGAACTATAGACCCATCTCATTAATGAACACAGATGCAAAAATTCTAAACAAAATACTTGCAAATCGCATACAAACCCACATCAAGAAGATCATCCATCATGACCAAGTTTGTTCATATCAGAGATGCATGGATGGTTCAACATATGAAAATCAATAAATATCATCAAGCATATAATGGACTGAAAGACAAAAAACACATGATCATCTCAATTGACTTGGAAAAAGCCTTTGACAAAATCCAGCATCCCTTCATGCTTCAAGTCCTAGAGGGAATTGGATTGGAGGGATCATTCCTCAATGTAATCAAAGCCATATAAGGAAACCCACAGCCAATATCATCCTAAATGGGGAAACAACAGAAGCATTCCCTTTAAAGGTAGGGAACTCAGCAAGGCTGCCCCCTGTCACCACTCCTCTTCAATATAGTGCTTGAAACACTTGCTAGGGCAATAAGACTAGAAAAGGAAATTAAAAGAGTACTAATTGGAAAAAGAGGAAGTCAAGCTATCCTTTTTTGATGATGATATGATTGTTTACTTAAGGGATGCTAAAAACTCCACCAGAAAACTCCTAGAAACAATTTAGAGCTTCAGTAAAGTGGCAGGACACAAAATTAACCTAGAAAAATCAGTAGCCTTTCTTTACATCGACAACAAGCAACTGAGGAAGGAATTCATGGAGACCTTTCCACTCACAATAGCCTCAAAAACAATAAAATACCTAGGAACAAACCTAACCAAAACACCAAAGATCTCTACAATAGAAATTTTAAACCCCTGAAGAAGGAAATTGAAGAAGACATCGGAAGATGGAAAAACCTCCCATGCTCATGGATTGGGAAAATTAATGTAGTAAAAATGTCCATTCTACCCAAACTCTTGTACAGATTTAATGCAATTCCAATTAAAATCCCCAAGAGTTTCTTCACAGGCTTGGGGAAAAAAGTCCTTCATTTCATTTGGAAAAACAAAAGACCCTGAATAGCCAAAGCAACTCTGAGCAAAAAGAGCAATACAGGGGGGAAATCTCTATACCAAACTTCAAACTATACTACAGGGCTATAGTCATAAAAACAGCTTGGTAATGGCACAAAAACAGACCTGTTGACCAATGGAACAAAACTGAAGATCCAAACTTGAGCATATACACTTTCAGCCACCTCATATTTGACAAAGGGGCCAAGAAGACACATTGGAGGAAAGACAGCATCTTTAGCAAGTGGTGTTGGCAAAACTGGATCACCACTTGTAGAAGAATGAAATTAAACCCCTATCTTTTGCCCTGTACAAAAGTCAACTCCAAATGGATTAAAGACCTCAACATGAAACCCCAAACTCTGAAGGTGATAGAAGAAAAAGTTGGCAGCAGCCTGTAAGACATAGGCATAGGAAAAGACTTCCTAAATCAGACAGCAGCTGCACAAGAATTAAGGTCGACAATTGACAAATGAGACCTCATTAAACTCAAAAGCTTCTATACATCAAAAGAAACAATCAAGGAAATGAAGAGAAAACCCACAGAGTGGGAGGAAACCTTTGCCACAGATACATCTGATAAAGCATTGACTTCCAAAACATATAAACTACTCAAGATCAAAGAAGAAAGAAAACAAATGACCTACTCAAAAGATGGAGCAAAGAGCTGAACAGAGACTTCACCAGTGAGGAATTAGAGATGGCTGAGAAACATCTTAAAAAGTGGATAGAGAGGGCTGGAGAGATGGCCTAGCGGTTAGGAGTGATGGCCGTTCTTGCAGAGGACCCGAGTTTGGTCCCCAGCATCCACATGGCGGGTGAGAACTGTCTGTAACTCCAATTCCAGGAGAACTCCAGTTCCAGGGGAATCTGAGACCCTCTTCTGACCTCCGTGGCATTGCACAACACGGGTGCACAGACCTGCATGCAGACAGTACATTCATACACATAAAAAAAAGTGGATAGAGAAAATGTGGTACAGCTACGCAATGGAGTTCTATGCAGCAATAAAGAAAGATGGAATCATGAGCTTTGCAGGTAAATGGATGGAAGTAGAAGATTTCATGCTGAGTGAAGTAACACAGTCTCCAAAAAACAAACAATGAATGGTATCCCTCACCTGTGGATGCTAGGACCAATTACCTAACTGTATGGCAAACTGAGCAATGTCAATGTGATCTGAAAACAACTGTGCTCTTATATTGGAGAATCCCTTAAAAATAAACAAATAAAGAAAAAAAGGAAACTATCAAGGAAGTGAAGAGAAAACCCACAGAGTGGGATGAAACCTTCACTGCAGATACATCTGACAAAGCATTGATTTCCAGAATATATAAACTACTCAAAAAACAAAGAAGAAAGAAAACAAATAACCCACTCAAAAGATGGAGCAAAGAGTTGAACAGAGACTTCACAAGTAAGGAGTTAGAGATGGCTGAGAAACATCTTAAAAAGTGTTCAACGTCGCTAATAAGTAAGGAAATGCAAATTAAAACCACTTTAAGATATCATCTCACTCCAATAAGACTGGTTAAGATCAAGAAAACAAATGATACCAAGTGCTGGAGAGGTTGTGGGGAAAGGGGAACACTCATACAACCACTATGGAAAGCAGTGTGGAGAACCCTTGGAAGACTCAGAATGAACTTGCCACCTGACCCAGTCATACCACTCCTGGGTATGTACCCACAAGCCTCATCTTACTGCAGAGATACAGGCACGGCCATGTTTATTGCAGCTTTCTTCACAATAGCAAGGAGCTGGAACCAACCCAAGTGCCTCTCAACTGATGAGTAGATAGAGAAAATGTGGTACATATACACAATGGAGTTCTATGCAGTGGTAAAGAAAGATGACATCATGAGCTTTGCAGGTAAATGGATGGAGCTAGAAGATATGCTAAGTGAAGTAACACAGTACCTGAAAAACAAACGACGAATGGTATCCCTCATCTGTGGATGCTAGTGCCAGTTACCTAATTGTATGGCAAACTGAGAAATGTTAATGTGATCTGAAAACAACTGTGCTCTTATATTGTGAATCCCTTAAAAAAATGTTACTGCAAAAAAAAATATATATATAAAAATCTACTTTTAACTTTTTGTGTAACTGCCTAGATATTTCCTTAAAAGCCATACCAGACCAGAAAGATGGCTCTGCAGTTAGAAGCAGTGATTGCTCTTGCAGAGGACCTGGGTTTTATTCCCATCCTCCACATGGCAGGTAACAACTACCCATAACTCCAGTTCCAGGGGAATCCAACAGTGTCTTCTGACCTCTGTGGGCATTGCACTACATAGGTGCACTTACATACATGCAGGCAATACAGTCATGCACATAAAATGAAAATAAACAAAATATTCTTTTTAAAAGCCAAACTTTTCTACATTCTCATGAGCCATGTGTGAATGGCCAACTTCTTTATACCCTCACTCACAAGCACCTGAAATTAATTGATTGTAGCCATTCTAGTTCTGGGAATGAAGTGATATTTTATTGTGGTTTGGTTTTGTTTGGGTAATGAGATTTGAACTCAGGGTTTTAAAATTTTTTTTAAATTTTCCTTTAGGGCTGGAGAGATGGCCTAGCGGTAGAGAGCGCCGACTGCTCTTGCAGAGGACCCGGGTTCGATCCCCAGCGCCCACATGGTGGCTGAGAACCATCTGTAACTCCAATTCCAGGAGAATCCAGTTCCAGGGGAATCCAACGCCCTCTTCTGACCTCCGCGGCATTGCACGACACGGGTGCACAAACCTACATGCAGACAGTACATTCATACACATAAAAAATAAATAAATAAAATTAAAAAAGTTTTTCCTTTATTTTTATTTTGTTTATGAATGTTTTGTCAGCATGTATGTAAATGTACCTCTGTCATGCAATAATCACAGAGGGTGTCAGATACCCTGGAATTGGAGTTATGGACAGTTGTTAGCCACCATATGGGTGCTGGGAACTGAACCCAGGTTCTCTGATACTCATTATGTAGCTGAGGATGACCCTAAACTTCTGATCCTCCTGTTTCCAGCTCCTAAATGCTGGGATAAACAGGTATGTGAACCACACCCAGTCTTACATTGTGGTGTGGGCATTGAAACCAGGGTCTCAGGGATGCCAGGCAAATATTCCATGTCTGAGCTACATCCCTGGCCTTCTTTTCCAGTCTTTAAGTTGTGTTGTCTTTTTATTATTGAGTTGTAAATATTCTTTACACATTCTGTATGAAGTCATCACATATATGATTTGCATAGAATTTTCTTTCATCTTGTATATCGTCTTTTCGCTCTCTTGAAGCATGGGGGTTGGTCTTTGGAACACAGATGTTTTAATTTTTACAAAAGCAAATTTATCTTTTTTTTTCTTGTTGCTGGGGTTGTTAGTATCATATTTAAGCAATCATTGCTTAATTGCTAGGCATGGTCGTACATACCTTCAATCCCAGCACTTGGGAGGATCTCTGTGAGTTCAAGGCCAGCCTAGTCTACATAGTGAGTTCCAGAGCCGATGGGGCTACACGGAGACACTGTTTCAAAAAGATTAAAAAAAAAAAAAAAAAAAGAAAGAAAAGAAAAAAGAAAAGAAATCATTGCTTAAACCAAGGTCATGAAGCTTGTGACTTCTAGGAGTTTTATAGTTCTGACTCCCACACTTAGGTCTTTGATCCGTTTGAGTTTTTACTTACAGTGTTGGGTAGGGTTATAATCTATTCCTCTTCATGTGGATATTTGTTGTCCCAGCACCATTTGTTGAAAGTAACATACTTTCTGAAATGAATGGCCTTGGTGCCCCTGAGAAAGATCTATTGACTACCGATGAATGGGTTTGTTTCTGGATTCTGAATTCTATTCTAAATCTTTATTTATCCTTATGCCAGGACCACTTGCTGCAGCTTTACAATAAACTTTTTTTGCGTGTTTTTGAGACAGGGTCTCCCTTTAGTCCCAGCTGGCCTGGAGCTCACTCTGTAGACCAGGCTGGCCTTGAACTCACAGAGATCTGCCTGCCTCTGCCTCCTGAGTGCTGGGATTACAGGCGTGTGCCACCACACCTGGCCTACAATAAACTTTTAAATCACCCTTTCTTGGTCCTTTATATTTCTGTATAAATTCTAGGATCAGCTTGTCAATTTCTGGGGAAAAAAAAAGAAGTGAGAACTTTGATTGAACCTATAGATCATGAAAAGGGATAATGTCATGTTCACATTATTAAGTCTTCCATTCTATGAACCCAAGTTATCTTTATATTTAGTTATGTTTTTAAAAGTTTTTTTTCCCCCTGGGCATGGTGGCACATGCCTTTAATCCTAGCACTTGGGAGGCAGAGGCAGGAGGATCTTCAAGGTCAGTCTGGTCTACAGAGTGAGTTCCAGGACAGCTGGGCTACAGGGAGACCCTGTCTCGAAAAAACCAAAAAAAAAAAAAAAAAGGTTTTTTTTTTTCAACACTATTTTGTAGTCCTGTGTGTGAGTGTATATATGTTTTGAGGATGTACCCTTGCATGGCAGGGTCCAGAGCAGGTTGTTGAGTGTCTGTCACTCTCCATTTACTCCCTTAATACAGGGTCTCTCACTGAACAAGAAGTACAGTGGTTGGGCTAGGTTGACCAGCCAATAAGATCTAAGGATCTTCTTGTCTCTGCCTCCTAATGCTGGGTTATAAGTGCATATAACTATAGGCCAATTATTATTATCATCATTATTATTATTATTTTGTTGTTGTTATTGTCTTTTTGAGGCAGGGTCTTCCTATACCCTCAGCTAGCCTGGAACCCACTGGCCTTGATCTCACAGAGATCCTTCTGTCTCTGCCTTCTGAGTGCTGTAATTAAAGGTGTATGTCACCACACCTGGCCCACCCATGTCCTGATTTTGTTTTTAATTTTTTAAATTAATTTTATTTATTTCTGTATGTGTATGAATGTACTGTCTGCATGCAAGTTTGTGCACCCGTGTAGTGCAATGCCACGGAGGTCAGAAGAGGGTGTCGGATTCCCCTGGAACTGGAGTTCTCCTGGAATTGGAGTTTCAGATGGTTCTTGGCCGCCATGTGGGTGCTGGGGATTGAACCCAGGTCCTCTGCAAGAGCGGTGATTTTTTATGTGAGTCCAGAGGATTTTAACTCAAGTCCTCATGCTTGCACTTATTAAATCTTCCTGAAAAGTAAATGTAATAATTTAAAAAAAATCTTAGGAATAAACCCATGTCTTTATAATGAAAACTCTAAAACACTGAAGAAATAAATGGGAGAAAATGCTAGAATATGGAAAGATCTCCCATATTCATGGATCAGTTGAATTAATATTGTGAAAATGGCCATATTACCCAAAGCAATCTGTAGATTCAATGCAGTCTCCAATGACCTTCATCCCAGAACTAGAAAGAAAGAATCCTAAAATAATTTGGGAACATGAAGACTTTGAACAGCCAAAGAATTCTTAAGCAGAAAGCAATGTTCTAGGAACATTATTTCAAATTACATTACAGTCGTGATGAAACAAAACAATCAAACAGCCCAGTATGACACTGGCACAAAACAGACATGTAGACCAATGGAGAATATAGGACCCATAAATAAACTTACATAGCTACAGAGGTATTAAAAACATACTCTGGGAAAAAAGGCAGCCTTTTAAACAAATGGTGCTGGAAAAATTAGATTTCTACATGGAGAAGAATGAAATTAGATTTATATTTCTCATCATGTGCAAAAAAATCAACTAAAAATGGACCTTAATGTAAGATTTGAAACTCTCAAACTGCTAAAATAAAATAGGAAAAAAAAATTCAGGATAGAAGTGTAGACAATGACTTTCTGGAAAGGACTCCAATAGCTCAGGAAATAGCAAGAACGACAAATGAAACTGCATGGAGTCAAAAAGCTTTTGGGCCGGTGGTGGTTGTGCCCACCGGTAGGATTTGCTGAAGGAGGCAGAGGCAGGAGGATCTGGAGTTCAAGGCCAGCCTGGACTACACATTTGGGCTGGAGAGATGGCCTAGTGGTTAAGAGCACTGACTGCTCTTGCAGAGGTCCTGGGTTCGATCCCCAGCACCCACATGGCGGCTGAGAACCGTCTGAACCCCAGTTCCAGGGGAATCCGACACCCTCTTCTGACCCCTGTGGCATTGCACCACATGGGTGCACAAACCTACATGCAGACAGTACATTCGCACACATAAATAAAATAAAAGAAAATAAAAAACTTAAAAAAAAGCTTTTGGACAGCAAAGAAAACAACAGAGTAAAGAGATAACCTTCAGGATGAGAAAATCTTTGCCAGCTAAACATCTGACAGGGGATTAATAACTAAAACATATAAAGAATTCCAAGAAATAAATACCCCAGCCCCCAAACATCCAATCAATAAATAGGAAAATGAATTGAACAAAAAGCTCTCAAAGAAGAAATATAAATAACCAATATACATATGAAAAACTATTCAACATCCTTAGCCACAGGGAAATGCAAATCAAAACTCCACTGAGCTTTCTTCTGACAGCAGAGTGGCTATCATGAAGAAAACAGTTGACTACAAATGCTGGGGAGGACTGTGAGGAAGCAGGGAACGTAAACTAGTGCAGCTATTATGGAAATGTAATATGGTGGTTCCAAAAGAAAAGCAACCTTAAAAACAGAACTACAGGGGCTGGAGAGATGGCCTAGTGGTTAAGAGCACCGACTGCTCTTGCAGAGGACCCGGGTTCAATCCCCAGCACCCACACGGCGGCTGAGAACCATCTTTAACTCCAGTTCCAGGGGAAACCAACACCCTCTTCTGACCTCTGTGGCATTGCACGACATGGGTGCACAAACCTACATGCAGACATTCATACACATAAAAAATAAATAAAATAAAAAATATATACTCCTGAGTATTTACCTGAAGGAATCTAAGTCATCACACCAGAGATACCCATCCATCGGTCTTTATTGTACAATATTAACAATAGCCAAGCTTTAGATTAAGCCTAAATGCCCATTAAAGGATAAATAAAGATAATATGGCATATAAACACAATGGACTTTTATTCAGCTCTAAAGAAGAATATAATTATGTCATTTGCAGAGACATGTTTAGAAGTAGAGATCATCGTGTTAAGGAAAACAAGGCAGACTCAGAAATAAAATGTCAGGTTTTCTCTCATGCAAAGTCTAGTTTCTTTCAAAAAAAGTATTATTTTTATTTTATGTGTATGAATGTATTGTTTTCATATATGTGAATGTACCCATGTCCTGCAATGTCCCCAGAGGTGGAAATAGAACACTGAATTCTCCTGAAACTGGAGTTATGAATGGTTGTTAGTTGCCATGTGGGTGCTAGGAATCAAACCCAGATCCTCTATAAGAGCAACCAGTAGTCTTATCCATTAAGCCATCTCTCCAGCCCCCAAAATCTAGGTTTTAAGAAAATACATGCCATGAAGTAGAAGGGGACTGTGCTGAGAGAGGAAAGAGGGATGGAAGGCACATTGGAGTTTCCTCTCATAGGTGGAATATAGAATAAGTATGTATTTATGTGTGCCTATATGTATGAAAGCAAAAGGGAAGTACTGAGGGGAGGAAGGGACCGGGAGATGGAGGAGGGGACAAGAGAAGGTAATAAGCAGCATGTCATTACATATATCTGTATATGAAAATGGCAATATGAAACCCATTATTTTTGTCCACTGGGGGGATAAACTATGAGAAAATCCACTACGGGACAAATGGAGAGTATTTTGTATATACTGAGTTAAATAAACCATATATTAAAATTAAGTGTTTGCTTGTTTGTGTTTCAATTTGGCTACCAGAAAACTTTATTTTATTTATTTATTTTTTTGTCTTTTTGAGACAGGGTCTCCCTGTAGCCCCAGCTGTCCTGGAACTCACTCTGTAGACCAGGCTGGCCCTGAACTCACAAAGATCCGCCTGCCTCTGCCTCCCAAGTGCTAGGATTAAAGGCGTGCGCCACCACGCCCGGCCCAGAAAACTTTAAATTATACATGTGGATCACAATTATATTTCTATTTTATGGTACTGGTATATAGTTTGCAATTAAATAAATTAGTAAAGTTTGTCTTAGTGTTTTTTTATTTTTTTATTCATTTATTATTTTATGTGTATGACTGTACTGTCTGCATGTAGATTTGTGCACCCGTGTCATGCAATGCTGCAGAGGTCAGAAGAGGGCGTCAGATTTCCCTGGAACTGGAGTTAAAGACTGTTCTTAGCCACCATGTGGGTGCTGGGAATCAAACCCGGGTCCTCTGCAAGAGCAGTCAGCACTCTTAACTGCTGAGCCATCTCTCCAGCCCCTGTCTTAGTGTTTTAAATGAACAGTAATACTATAAGCAGTTTTGAAATCAACATCATGTCTAGGCCACTGTGTAGCTTTCAGTATCAGCACACATTGTTGTTAGTACAACCTTGATATTTAATAACTACTTCTGAACTATTTGGTAAACTTCATTATTTGTCTTTTCAGGTTAAAGTCCCACATTGTTTAAAACATTGTGCATGATAATATTCATCCTTTTTTTTTTTTTTTGTCTTTTCGAGACAGGGTTTCCCTGTAGCCCGGGCTGTCCCAGGACTCACTCTGTAGATCAGGCTGGCCTTGAACTCACAAAGATCCTCCTGCCTCTGCCTCCCAAGTGCTAGGATTAAAGGTGTGCGCACCATGCCCAGCGTGTGCATGATAATATTTCTAAGACAATGAGAAATAATAGCAAAAATTTGAATGGAAACTGAGGAGTACGAATTGAGAGTGGAAAACATTAGCTGACAAAATTTTTCATGCTTTCATGAAAAAAATTTTTTTTGAGCTGAGCAAAATGACACACACCTTTAATCCCAGCACTCAGGAGGCAGAGACAGGCAGCTCTCTGTGAGTTTAGGCCAGCCTGGTCTACATAGTTAGTTCCAGAACAGCCTGGGCTACATAGTTTCTCAATGTCTCAGACAAACACCACAAACAACAATATAAACTTCAATTTTTTTTTATTAATTCCTTGAGAATTTCATTCAATGAAATTCTTGATCTTATTCACCCCCACTATTTCCCTTAACTCTTCCCAGTTCTACCCCACTTCCCTACCCCCACCAACTTCATGAGCTCTTTTCTTTAACCCATAGACAACAACTTTTGCTGCCCATCTACTCGAGGGTGTGGGGTCTTCTGCTGAGTATGGTTGACCTATCTGGAACCACGACCTTAAAGAAATCTAACCTTCCGTCCCCTAGAAGCCATCACCTGCCCGTAGCTCCTTAGTTAGTGGTCCTTCCTACTCCATGCTGGAATGTTGTCTGGTTTGATCTTGTTCAGTGCTTGTGCAGGGAACCAAAGCTGCTACAAGTTTATATATGAATGTTTTGCCTGCATGTATGTAAATGTACTGCATTGTGCAAAGCCTATAGAGGACAGAAGAGAGTGTCGGATTCCCCTAGAACTAGAGTTATGGATGGTTGCTAGCTGCCCTGTGGGTGCTGGTAATCAAACCCAGGTTGTCTGTAAGAGCAGTGAGTACTCTTAACTGCTAAGCTATCTCTCCAGCCCCTTTTTCTGGTTTTTTTTTTTTTTTAAGACCGGGTCTCATATACTCCAGGCTGGCCTTGAGCTTTCTATTGTAGCTGGGGATGACTCTTGCTTCTGCCTCTACCTGCCTAGTGGGATGATGTGTGTGCACCACCACGCCTGCCTGAGAGTCAATACACTAAAATTTTTTAGCTTTAGTTTTTTGGTCTTTTTGAGACAGGGTTTTCCCTGTAGTCCCAGCTATCTTGGAACTTGCTATCTAGACCAGGCTGGTCTTGAACTCACAGACATCTGCCTGCCTCTGCCTCCTTAGTGCTGGAATTAAAGGTGTGGACCACCACACCTGGCCAAATACAATTTTCAACAATAGTTTTTACTTATTTTGGTAAAGCAATCTACTTAATTTTTCCTAGGTTACAGAGTGTTGGAAACATTAATTGCCTAGTTGTAACAGAAGTGACTCTAAAGAGTGGCTGGTGTTGTTTATTGTTCATTGATATTCAAGAACTGTATGGATACTTTGAAAGACACAAATGATAACTTTCAGCTTCTGATAGAACAAAAAACAGGCCTCAAAGGATCTTGAAATCACCTTAATCATCATCTGACTTGAAAAACAGAAGACTTGCAACTTTATTGGAGATTACAGAACAGAAATTCATTTAGACTCCTGCCCATGTGACGGATGTTGACCCTGAAACCCTGAAAGCATATTAGGCCACCGCAGCTTGGAAAGAGTGTGGATGCAACACAGTCTAGGGACCTGGTGACTCCCACATCCCCCCCTCCCCTGACCTCGGACCATCAGTCTTAGCCTCTCTTAGACTTTGCTTCTAGCATTCCTGACTCCACCCACTTTCCAATCCCCTTTTTTTCCGGTTTCTGCTTGGTCAACTTTCTTGCTTAATCAAAGCTGGTTTGGGGGCCTACTGCCTGGACCTTTCCCAGCCTTAACCTTTCAGATGGCTTATTATTGTTATTATTATTTTCTCCACTTTCAATTTCTTTTAAAAATATTTACTCTAACAAGTTTGAAAACCTAGAAGAAATGGATGAATATCTGAAATCCTGGGAATCACCAAAGCTCGACCAAGAAGAGATCAGCAGCTTAAACAGACCCATAACATATGAAGAAATAGAGGATGTAGTAAGAAACCTCCCAACTAAAAAAAGCCCAGGCCCAGATGGTTTCATGGCAGAATTCTATAAAACATTTCAAAAAGACCTACAACCATTATTACTGAAACTGTTTAGAAGTATACAATCAGAGGGAATTCTCCCAAATTCCTTCTGTGAAGCCAGCATCACTCTATTACCAAAACCAGGCAAAGATCCAACTAAAAAGGAGAATTATAGACCCATCTCCCTCATGAACACAGATGCCAAAATTCTAAACAGGATACTGGCAAATCGCATACAGACCCACATCAAGAAGATCATCCATCATGACCAAGTTGGATTCATACCAGAGATGCAGGGATGGTTCAACATACGAAAATCAATAAACATCATCAAACACATAAATGGAATCAAAGACAAAAACCACACCATCATCTCAATTGATGCTGAAAAAGCCTTTGACAAAATCCAGCATCCCTTCATGCTTAAAGTCCTAGAAGGAATTGGATTGGAGGGATCATTCCTCAATGTAATCAAAGCCATATACAGGAAACCCACAGCCAATATCATCCTAAATGGGGAAATGACAGAAACATTCCCTTTAAAGGTAGGAACTCGGCAAGGCTGCCCCCTGTCACCACTCCTCTTCAATATAGTGCTTGAAACACTTGCTAGAGCAATAAGGCAAGAAAAGGATATTAAAGGAGTACTAATTGGAAAAGAGGAAGTCAAACTATCCCTATTTGCTGATGATATGATTGTTTACTTAAGGGATGCAAAAAACTCCACCAGAAAACTCCTAGAAACGATTAACAGCTTCAGCAAAGTGGCAGGATACAAAATTAACCTTAGAAAATCAATGGCCTTTCTTTACACCAAGAACAAGCAACTGGAGAAAGAATTCAAAGAGACCTTCCCACTCACAATAGCCTCAAAAACAATAAGATACCTAGGAACAAACCTAACCAAAGACACCAAAGACCTCTACAACAAAAATTTTAAACCCTTAAAGAAAGAAATTGAAGAAGACCTCAGAAGATGGAAAAACCTCCCATGCTCATGGATTGGGAAAATTAACATTGTAAAAATGTCCATTTTACCAAAACTCTTGTATAGATTTAATGCAATCCCAATCAAAATCCCCAAGAGTTTCTTCACAGGCTTGGAAACAAAAGTTCTTAAATTCATTTGGAAAAACAAAAGACCCCGAATAGCCAAATCAATCCTGAGTGAAAAGAGCTACACAGGAGGGATCTCTATACCAGATTTTAAACTATACTACAGGGCTATAGTCATAAAAACAGCCTGGTACTGGCACAAAAACAGACCTGTTGACCAATGGAACAAAACCGAAGATCCAAATCTGAGCACATACAATTTCAGCCATCTCATATTTGACAAGGGGGCCAAGAAACCACAATGGAGAAAAGACAGCATCTTCAGCAAGTGGTGTTGGCAAAACTGGATCACCACTTGTAGAAGAATGAAATTAAACCCCTACCTCTCACCCTGTACAAAAGTCAACTCCAGATGGATTAAAGACCTCAACGTGAAACCCCAAACTCTGAAGGTGATAGAAGAAAAAGTTGGCAGCAGACTACAAGACATAGGCGTAGGAAAAGACTTCCTAAATCAGACAGCAGCTGCACAAGAATTAAGGTCGACAATTGACAAATGGGACCTCATCAAACTCAAAAGCTTCTGTACATCAAAAGAAACAATCAAGGAAGTGAAGAGAAATCCCACAGAGTGGGAGGAAACCTTCACTGCAGATACATCTGACAAAGCATTGATTTCCAGAATATATAAACTACTCAAAAAACAAAGAAAAAAGAAAACAAACGACCCGCTCAATAGATGGAGCAAAGAACTGAACAGAGACTTCACAAGCGAGGAATTAGAGATGTCTGAGAAACACCTCAAGAACTGCTCAACATCACTAATCATTAAGGAAATGCAAATGAAAACCACTTTAAGATATCATCTTACTCCAATAAGACTGGCTAGGATCAAGAAAACAAATGATACCAAGTGCTGGAGAGGTTGTGGGGAAAGGGGAACACTCATCCACTGCTGGTGGGAATGTAAACTCGTACAGCCACTATGGAAAGCAGTGTGGAGAACCCTTGGAAGACTTGGAATGAACTTGCCACCCGACCCAGCCATACCACTCCTGGGCATGTACCCTCAAGACTTACGCCACCACAGAGATACATGCACGGCCATGTTTATTTCAGCTCTCTTCACAATAGCAAAGAGCTGGAACCAACCTAAATGCCCCTCAACTGACGAATGGATAGAGAAAATGTGGTACATCTACACAATGGAGTTCTATGCAGCAGTAAAGAAAGACGACATCACGAGCTTTGCAGGAAAATGGCTGGAGCTAGAGGACATCATGCTGAGTGAAGTAACACAGTCCCAGAAAAACAAACTACGAATGGTATCCCTCATCTGTGGATGCTAGTGCCAATTACCTAGTTGTGTTTCTTGTGTAGGGCCCCCTGAGCTTTTGTCCAAAGCAGTTGGGCGTAATGCATATTGGAAACAACAACAACAACAACAACAACAACAACAACAACAGAAAGGACTGCATCAAAGTACTGACTGAAACAGTGAACTTCTGCTCAAAACAGTCAACTTCCTCATGGAGAATATTAAGAAAGACTGAGAAAGAGATGAAAAGCATGTTTGGCAGAATGCATGAGCTCTGGCAGGGTGGGGGAATGGGTGGGAACATGGGTCTAGATTTGTTAAAAAAATAAAAATAAATTTATGTGAAAAAAATATTTATTTATTATTTTTATTTTATGTGTATGAGTGCATAGCCTGCATGTGTTTCATGCACCCATGTCCTACAATGCCCTAGGAGGTAAGAAGAGGGCAGGACAGTTGTTAGCCTCCATGTGGATGCTGGGACTTGAAACAGGGCCCTCTGCAAGAGCACCCAGCACTCTTAACTGCTTTCAATTCATATAGCCCAGGCTGGCTTTGAGCTTTCTATTGTAGCTGGGGAGGACCTTCAACTCCTGCTTCTCCTGCCTCTACCTACCTAGTGCTGGGATGACCATGTGCACCACCATACCTGCCTTAGAGTCAATACAATTTTACTAACAAAGATTTTTGGTTATTTTGGTAAAGCAATCTACTTAATTTTTCCTAGTTTACAAGGTGTTGTTAACATTAATTGCCTAGTCATAACAATAGACTCTAAAGTGTGGCTGGTGATCATTGTTCATTGATACCCCTCCACTTTCAATTGCTGAGGGATACTTTGTTGGCTTTTGTTTTTTTAATTTTTTATTTATTTAATTTTTTTTATAAGCAGGTCACTGTTTTTTTTCATTTTTAAAAAATTATTCTTGTATGTGTATTAATGTACTGTCTGCATGTAGGATTTTGCACCCATGTCGTTGCAATGCCGTGGAGGTCAGAAGAGGGTCTCGGATTCCCCTGGAACTGGAGTTAAAGACGGTTCTCAGCTGCCATGTGGGTGCTGGGGATCGAACCCTGGGCCTCTGCAAGAGCAACAGGCGGTCTTAATGGCTAGGCCATCTCTCCAGCCCCAATTTTTATTTATTTTTTATAAAATACTTTTATTGATATTTTGTGTATTTCATATAACATTTTTCAGTCCAATTTAGATACATTCTCTAAGGGATACTTTGATTGGTGTATTAATGTATCCAAGTTTCACTGGAGTTTTCAAATAATTGCTAATTATCACCTGGTTGGGTGACACCTGCTAGTTCCTGGTTACCTCAAGGACCAGTTTATGGAGGACAATGGGCCCTCTTGGACACATGATCACTCTTACCTGAGAGTGGAGAGAGGAACCCTCCCCCCACAGTTATATTTGTGTGCAAGTCCTATAGGAAGTTTAGGTTTTCCAAAATTCTGGGTAGGGTAAGTACATCACATACGTGACAGGAATAAAAGGAACTCAAAATAAATTGAATTATGAAGGAAATTACGTTCAAAATAATGAAGAGGAACAAATCTATTCTGACTCCAGATCAAGAACCGGTTTGTCTAAGTCAACTGTCTTTCCAGTAGAACAAATTGGCCTTCAGGAATGCAGTGTTTGCCAATAAGGGTTCCCAGTCATTCCTTCTTTCTGGAGGGTCATGCTCCTGGCATACAGAACCAACCGGAGCCAAGGGTTTCCTACAGCTCTATTCAGCACGTGGCGGGGGTGCTTTCTCTCGTGTTGGAAATCCTGGCAGAAAAAAATCAAAAGTCTAGGATCAGGTGCGGAGGCTGGGGTCGTGACTGAGCAGAGCAGGGGGATCGGACAGGCAGTCCGGGTCCGCATTCCTCCATGCCCCGGCGGCCCCGCCACCTGTCCAGGGCGGTCCCCAACTCCCGCGTCCGCCCGGGTCCCTCCTCCTAGGCGTGTCCCGGGAGAGTGGGCGGCCCCTTTCCCTAGAGCAAAGTCTTACTTTCCCCATCCCGCTCCTCCTCCGCCGCAGTCTTTCACTTCCTTCTTTACCCTCTCCGTCTCCAGAGCTCCGTAGCGGAGAGCCGGGACTGGACTCACGCGGGAGCAGTTCTTCATCCAAGGAGCCGGTCCGAGGTGAGTCGGTGAGGATGGCAGGAGCATCGGCGGACGCCCAGCCCCGGGAGATGGAGCCCCGTGGGTGGAGGGTGCAGACCGCTGGGACCCGTGCGGCGGGGTCCTGATGTCGGGGTGGGGTGGGGGCGCTGTCCTCCCCCGGGTTCCGGGCGTCCCACCTCGCCGGCGCCCCACTTCGCCCGCACACTTCCGCACTCCGCTCACGTGGTGCTCTGCGGGCCGGGGGCGGACCGGGAAGCAGGCGGCCGAGAACCGAATTCTGCCATCCAGCGAAGTGTTTGGCATTCAGCGATGGCTCGGTTGCCAGTTCTGCAAGGCTGGGGCGAGGGGAGACGGTGCCCCGGGAAACGAGGTGGCCTCCGGAGCCTGCCTTCTGATCTGCGGGGAGTGGGTGTGGCTCTGCCAGGACGGGGTGGGGGGGGGAGAAGGGAGGGGGGATAAGAGGGGGGGGGCGACGTGAGTGAGGGGACCTGAGACTCGGGAAGACCCGGGTCATGCCCATCTTCGGTGCCCGCTGTGGGCGCTCGCTCTCGGGATGCGCTGGCCATAGGGGGCCGCGGGGGCCAGCTGCGCTGGTGGGCGAGTTGCAGAAACAAAGGCTTCTGGGGACCAGGCCCATCGCTGAACCTTTGGGCTCTCCGGGTTCTGGGACCCTGCGCTCCTAGTTCAGCGGTCAGCCTGCAGAGCCGAGTATTTGGGAACCCTTATTTGGCAAGACCCCAAACCTAGAGGCCAGATGACCAAATATGAAGTGTGCTTGAGCCAGCGAAGAGGGAGAAAGGAACCCTGTTATCTTCTAACCTGCGGCAGACAGCTAGCTGGTAGTGATAGAGGTAGAGCTGGAAAAGCGCCCAGCTCCTGGCTACTAAAGTTGGCTGCTGATTCCCAGGGCACGCTAGTAAGCTTTTATTTCCTTGGCTCTTAGAAAAATCTCCATCTGTTGCCTCCAAACTTTTAAAAAATAACTAGAAGAGGATTTTGCAGTACCTTCCTAAGTGTACACTGATGGGATATTTCAATGTATGCCACAATCTTAGTTCTATAGGCGCCTTTCTTTGTGCGCGCCACGCACACAGCCTAATTAGATTCTGTGACAGCAGAACCCGCTGACATCTGCCACTGCCTTCCCTTCTGGCCCAGCCCCTCACTGACAGACCCTTCTTTGACTTGCACTGCCCATGACCTCTCATTGTTCTTGATCTCGCTCAGCTCACTCCAGTTTAAGTTCTGACCTGCGTATAGGATGTCCTCTGAGGATTGTATAACAATGAGTGCCCCCCACTACGGCCCCCAATAAATGACTACAAAATGCCAAGTTGTGTATGCTAGCAGCTTTAGGTATGCTAGCAAGCAGTTTTTAAACCTATTATTTTCCTGTTTATGGGGATCTGGGCAGGAAGGCTTTTCTTGCATTGTAAATGATCTGCCTTAGTAAATACTCAGCATATAATATTACATACAAATAGACCGTTATATTTAGTGCATTTGCATAACAGCAGAAGAAGGGGAAGGGGGAAGAAGCGCCAGAAGGTTGGGTTAGGAACAGCATTTGTGGTGCATTAACTATTGTAAGCCTGTCCCATTCTCAATAAAATGGGTTAGATAAGTACTTTGTGGGTTCTTAGAATTATGTGACTTAGGACCATTGAAATAGCTCAGCAGATAAAAGCACTTTGCAGCCAAGCCTGATGACCTCAGTTTGATACCTTGGAACCAAATGGGACTCCAAAAAGTTGTCCTCTGGCCTTTATATGTGTGCTCCCCCCAAATAAATAAAGTAAAATAATAATAAATAGAAAATAAAAAGGAATTACATATATTAACCCAGATTAGGAACCTGGTTTGTAGTTCATTATAAAGCAATAAGTTACGCATACTGTACATAAGAAGAGGCTCCACTTTGATCCTCAATGTTAAAGGGACTCTAAGTCTAAAGTATCTTCCTGGCAGCAGGTGGAGTAGTGGGTGATGGTGTAGAAGAGAGAAATATCTAGTTAGAGGAATGAGTGTGCTGGCTAGCTTCAGTTGTCAACTTGACACACCTGGGTGGAGGGAGCCTCAATGGAGGAATTTCCTCCATGGGACTGGCCTGTGGCTACGCCTGTGAGGCATTCTCTCTATTGTTGAGTGATAAAAGAGGGCCCAGCTCACTGTGGGTGGTGCCATGCCTGGGCTGGTGGTCCTGTGTTGTATAAGAAAGCAGGCTGAGCACAGGCCAGGGAGCAAGCCTGTAAGCAGCATTCCTCCATGGTCTGTGCATCAGCTCCTGCATCCAGATATTTCAACCTTGAGTTCCTCCCCAGGCTTCCTTTAGTGATGAACTGTGAGCTTGGAGATGTGAGTTAAAATAAATCCTTTCCTCTGAAGTTGGTCTTGGTTAGGTTTCTGTCACAGCAACAAGAAAGGAACTACCACACGGAGCCATCCTTCATCTTGGGCATTTCATTTTCCCTTCTTTCCAGTGCTTATTTCTTCATCCTCATGGCCCCTTATTACTTCCAGAAACAGGGCAGCTTTATTAGAGGATGTGTGTGTGTGTGTGTGTGTGTGTGTGTGTGTGTGTGTGTGTATGCATGCCAGTGTGCCTGTGTTATGAGGGCCTGAGTACAACTTCAGTTATCCTTAGGAATGCTGATCACCTCCTCTGAGACAAGGTCTCTCATTGGCCTGAAGCCTACCAGTGAGGCCAGAGGGACTGGCCATCAAGCCCCACCATCTCCCCAGCAATGGGATTACAATTCAAGGTACTACCACATGCAGCGTTTTTATGTAGATTCTGGCAATCAAATTCAGGAATTCTGGATCCTCATGGTTACAAGGCAAGCATTTTACCAATTGAGCCATCCCTACGGTCTCCAAATCTACTTTTCTGTCACCTCTATTCATCCACTTGAGATTAAAGGCTACTCTCACTTTTATTTTATTTTTATTTATTTATTTTTATTTTTTTAGGGGAGGAGAAGATTTATTCAACTTACAATTCCAAGTTACAGTACTTTATTCTGGGGAAGTCCAGGCAGGAACTCAAGCAGCTAGTCATATCAAACCCACAGTCAAGAGCAGAGAGAAATGAACATAATCCTGCCCAGTGAATGTGCCCCAGGGTGGCAATGTGATCAAGACAATCCCTCACAGACATGCCTTCAGGCCAATCTGATCTGCCATCCTTCAACTGAGGCTCCCTTCCCAGGTGAATCTAGGATATGTCAAACTGACAGCTAAAGCTATCACCCCCCCTCACTTTTTTAAATTTATTTATTTTTTACATGTATGGATGTACTGTCTGCATGTAGGTTTGTGCACCTGTATCGTGCAATGCTGTGGAGGTCAGAAGAGGGCATCGGATTCCCCTGGAACTGGAGTTAAAGACGGTTCTCAGTTGGTATGTGGGTGCTGGGGATCGAACCTGGGTCCTCTGCAAGAGCAGTCAGTGCTCTTAACCGCTAGGCTATCTCTCCAGCCCTGACTTCAAACTATGATTTCACCAACACAAAGTCCCCAGTATTTGGACAGTATACTTTTTGATAATAAGGCTTAGGTAGGTGGTTTTAATTGAAGATTTTGCATTTTATTATGATACAAGCTCCTTCAGTTATAATATTCATGTAAATAACAACAGATGGTAGTGGCATTTTTAATTAACAGTTGATAGGAAATCTGGTGTCCCAGCTAGTATCATGTAAGCAGGTATTGTATAGTCATAGATGTCACTCCTATTTTTAAAAGCTAACAGGAATTAGTAGTAATCCATCTGGATAAAGTTGTTTCTTCTATGTCTTTACCTTAAAGAAAACCATAGAGCTGGCAAGGTGGCTCAGCAGTTCAGAGCACTGGCCGAGGAGCACTTGAAGAAGACCCAGGTTCAATTCCTAGCACCTACATGGCGCCTAACAGCCATCTGTAATTTCCATTCCAGGGGGATCCAGCACCTCTTCTGACCTCTGTGGGCATTGCATGACAAGAATGTGCCTACCTACATGCAGGCAATACATTCATACACATAAAAGATAAAAATAATAAATAAAATACTTTTTGAAGAAAACCATAATACAGCCTCACTTTTTAGTTCATTATTCAGTCTGGAGAATTTATTTTTTGCAAGCAGATTGAATTGGTACCTCTTCTGCCCATTTATTCATCCTTCCTGGTGCTCCTGCCCATGTCGTTCCATCTTGTCCCTTTGCTTGTTCTTGTTGGTTCATGAAACGGCATTTATTTAACCTCTCGGTACCAAGTATGGTAACAAGTAATATTTAAGTCATATTCCTGCAGAGAGGAGCCTACCTTCTAGTGGAGAAAGCATAGAAACCAGTAATTCCACTTGAGAAAAATGAAGAGGGGGATACAGTGCTGTGAGAACACCTATTTGGGGAGCTCTCCTCCTCCTGGGCTTTTGGGAATGCTTTCTGAAGGAAGTTGCATCCAAGCTGGGACTGCTGTGTGAGTCACAGAAAGAGAAATGGCAGTAGCCTGGGCTGAATAACTGTGGTGAAAGTTGGGGTAAAACCAGGGTATTTGAGTAGAAAGGCCTTTTGTGGCTGCATCCTAGAACTCAAGGATACAGTGGGGGAGGCTGGAACAGAGCTCAGAATCCAGCCTGTGGAAGATTCAGTAAGCTAAGCTAAGGCTCAGTTTCTGTTCCTTTTGGGCCCCTCCTGATCAGAACATGAATGGGCTTTCCCACAAGCTCTCCAGTGTAGTCAGATTTACTGGGCCAGATTTAAGCGGACTTACATCCAGAAAAAGAGTATAAGGGTCCTGTACATGATCCAGAAGTTATCACTAAACTGACCTGAGGGTGTTCATGTATTTACCCTAGATCTCAGGCTCCTGAAGGGCAGGGATTATATAATTTTTCTTGGCTCTCCATCTCCTAGTTCAGGGCCTGTCCCAAGTGTGCTGTGTGCTTCCTTTTGTCTCCAATCTTTGTATTTACTCTACCTGTGTATAAAGTGCCCTTTCCGGCTTGTCCATTTGGTCCACCTTTCCTGTCACCTCTAAGAAACCTGCCCATAATGCCTTGGGCCCACCACCCAGAGGGTGCTTGTCAACTTGCTGTTGGCTCCAGGCCTCTCTCTGCCCTAGCATGCATCCCGTTACTGTTCGTAGCTTTGGTCCTTACCAGGACACTGTAAAGTGACCTGGTTGGAGTAATACTGTTGTGAGGAGAAAGGCTACCCTTCTCCCCAACAGCCTGAGGATCACAGGAGCGGGGAGCCACAGAGGGAAACAACATACAAGTAGAGAGGACATGTGGCAGGCGATAGTAACAAATGCCACATGAAAAAAAAAGTGCTTTTGAAATGCTGTGTGCTTGAAGGAATAAGAAAATAGCTAAAGTACAGGTTTCTTTTCTCTCTTTCAGTCAGCAATGAATGTGGAACATGAAGTTAACCTCCTCGTGGAGGAAATCCAACGTTTGGGTTCAAAAAGTAAGTATTCTGACACAGGTACAGTACTGCTTGTGAGTTTTCTTCAGAGCAAGCAGGACTGGCGTTCTGAAAAATCCTACTACAGGGTCGCCCAGGACTTCAGGACCCAGTGACAGCCACTCTACCCACAGCTGAGGTGGCAACTGCTCTAAGCTCTGAGGGCATGTTTGCAACAGGGTTTGTTGGGGCATCAGGTTTCTGAGGCAGAGAATAGTTGAGATGCTGTTTTATCCTTTGGATGGAAAGAAAGTCACTGGGCTTCTTTTATTTGGTTGCATTAAAGTCTGCTGTTTTAGCCAAATGTGGTGACACATGCTTTTAATCCCAGAACTTGAGAGGCAGTGGTAGGCAGATCTCTGTGAGATCAAGGCCAGCCTGGTCTACATAGGAAGTTCCAGGCCAGCCAGGGCTACAGTGAGACACTGTCAAAAAACAAAAACAAAACAAAATAAAACAAAAATCTGGTCTTTTAATGTTGATTTTTGTTGTTAAAATTCTGTTTTTCAGCTTTATACTGCCACTTTCAAAAATTTACAAATGTCTAGAGACTTATATTGAAATTACACTCAGTTGTCTTTATTTTCTCCAAGTTCTTGGGGTTTGTGCCATTACAAATATAAAAGTAAAATAAAACAACTTTTAGGTATTCTTTTATTTTTATTTTATTTTTTATTATTTTTTAAATTTTATTTATTTTTGTATGTGTATGAATGTACTGTCTGCATGTAGGTTTGTGCACCCGTGTCGTGCAATGCCATGGAGGTCAGAAGAGGGTGTCGGATTCCCCTGGAACTGGAGTTCTCCTGGAATTGGAGCTTCAGACGGTTCTCAGCCACCATGTGGGTGCTGGGGATCGAACCCGGGTCCTCTGCAAGAACAGTCGGTGCCCTTAACTGCTAGGCTATCTCTCCAGCCCTAGGTATTCTTTTAAAAGGAATCTTTTTCTTCGGTGGCTAAGCAGTTGTTGTGAAGACTGATGCATAAAATTGGTTGTATTAGTGTCTTTTTCCTAAATTGTACTGAGATTGTTAGTTCTTGTAGCATGAGGTATTTGCTACATCTGTGATAATGCAAGAAGTTGGAGAACATTTTGAGGATAGTAAGAACAATAGATATATTCAAATGGAACTAAGATAACAGAACTCAAAGTTATAAAACTGTTATAAATGAAAAGTAGCTTTTAGAAGTATCTCAGAAAAGCTGCTTTGTTTTGTTACTGAAAATAGTGGCTCATCCTTATAATTTCAGTCTTTGGACGGCAGAGGCAGGGGACTCATGAGCTGGAGGACAGTCTGGAATATACAATGAGATCCTGTTTCAAAAAATATATATTAAATGTCATTATAGCTTGATTCTTCATAGAGCTGTTTGCTTATGAATCACAAATCCTTTGATACAGTAAGGCAGACACACTTTGAAAATTCCGTTAAGCTATTAATCCCCACTGTCCCTTGTGTTGCACATCTGGAAGCCAGAGGTCAACCTCGGATATCTTTCCTCATGAGCCACTCCTTGTTTTTTGAGACAAGATCTCTCCCTGGGACTTGGGGAGGCCAGGGTGGCCACTGAGCCCCAGGATCCTCCTATCCCTGCCTCAGTGTGCTATGACACCTAAGTTTTTATATGGATTCTGGGATGGATCCCTCATCTTTGCTCAGCAAGCACATTACCAACTGAGCCACAACCTCAGCTTCCCTATTTTCTAATCTTGCTGTAACAAGTCACCACGAATGTAGTGATGATAAAGCAACACATTTAATACAGGAACACATCCCTCTATTTTCTGTAGTTCAGGGGCTGATGATGGTCTTTCTGGCCTCAGATCCAGGTGCCTGGCCTCAGATACAGATGCCTGGCCTCAGATCCAGGTGCCTGGCCTCAGATCCAGGTGCCCAGCCTCAGATCCAGATGCCTGGCCTCAGATCCAGATGCCTGTCCTTTCTGCAGGATTTTGAGGAGACTGTAATTCCTTGCCTTTTCTCTAACTTCTTGAGCTGCCTGCATTCTTTTGTTCACAGCTCCCTTTCTGTGTCTTCAAAGCCAGCGACAGCTGGGGGAATCCTCACGCTGCATAACTCTGCTCCGCCCTTCCATTTTAAGGACTCCTGTGACTGCATTTGACCCAAATAGTCCAGAATAATGTCCCATTTCAGGGTCCTCAATTTAATCACATCTGAAAAGTTCCTTTTGGCATGTCAGATCCACAGGTTCTGCACATTAGAATGTGGATAGCAGTGGGAGGCATTATTCTTCCTACCACCCCCGAGCTTTTTGTAGTCCTGGATGGAATCCATGCCCCACTAACATGCTAAGCAAGTGCTCTACCACTGAGCCAGTTCCAGTCACCACTATGTCTTTTAGCCTTTCCTAGTCACTTTCTTTTGATAGCAAATCTGAGTTGTCAGAACTGAAATGTACCAAGAAAAGAGAGAGACATATGAGAGTGGTGTGGCGGTGACAATCATGTGAGTTTAGTCATTTTTTTTTTTTTTTTGGTCTTTTTTGAGAAGTAGCCCCAGCTGGCCTGGAGCTCACTCTGTAGACCAGGCTGGCCTTGAACTCACAAAGATCCGCCTGCCTCTGCCTCCCAAGTGCTAGGATTAAAGGCGTGCACCATCACACCCGGCTGAGTTTAGTCATTTTTGTCAGTTCACTATTGTTGAGCATGCAAGTATACCAAGCCCTGTGTGACAAAGGTATGTTCTTTTTTTTCTCCAGTATCTTATTACTTATGATGAAAATAAATAAAAATTCACAAAGCAATTATCAGAACAGAATGGCTATTTCCCTGGGAAGTGCTGGCATTCAGTTCAGTATAGTCCCAGTATGTAGAGTTGGAGCACTTCTCAAGCCTTGACTTTTAGGTGGGACTTTGAAGTATTGACATGTAAGGTTGGACAGTTGAGGAAGGGAAGCTTGCGGTAAGTTTGGAATGGGAATGAATTGATGTTTGTGGAGAACACTGAGAAGACACTGGAGAGAGTGATTTATTAACTAGTATTTATTAAACATTTGTAGTGTTTTACTATTTATTAAATATTGGTATTTATACATTTATATAATTATCCCATCAAACAAATTAAGTCTTCTATTACTCCATCTTTCTCTTGCCCCCTTCACTATACACACTTGATAGAAGTTTAGTGAGTCTTATTTTCACTGGCGGTACTCCAACTTTTGTTGCCAGCTATCTCCGGCATCTTCTTAGCTCCAGAAGGTCACATTACTTGGAACTAGTGTACTGTTTTGGTTGTTAAAGGCATATTTCTGAGGCTGAAGAGATGGCTCAGTGGATAAAGCAATGACTACTCTTGCAGAGGACCTGAGTTCTATTCCCAGCACCCACAGGTTGGCTAACAGTCTTCTGTAACTCCAATTCCAGGGGATCTATTGCCCTCTTCTGACCTCTGCAGGCATTGCATGACATAGGTGCATTTACAGACAGGCAGGCAATACACTCAATACGTACAAAATAAAAACAAAATATTTTAAAGGCGTATTTCCAAAATTTGTAGACTGTTCTTACTCATGTCAACCTGGTGTTCAATGGTCAGGTTCAGCTGGTTTAAAAATTCTAACCTTTGCACTCCCAAAAGAGTGTTTGTGTTCTATTAGGGTAATCTGAAATTCCATTTCAAAATGAGCAGCTTTACAAATGAGAAGATTAGATAATTATCATAACATCCATATGCATGAAAGTACTTAAAAATCCACAGCTTTACCAGGACACCTTGACTTCACTGTTCTTGGCAAAAGATGACTTCTCGAGTTGGAAAGCATATATGGTGATATGTCACTTTTTGATGTGTCATGGTTAATTATTTAAGTTGTGCCTAAAGTAATTTTGATTAATCTACATATGGTATATGAACCCAAGATGGAAATTGAAGAAGGAAATTATATCTGTTTCTTTTAAAGTCAGATTCTTTAAAGTCTCATTTTTCATCCAGTTAGAAAAGAATAAGTGGGGAATGGTTATTTGGAGATTTCAATTCTTTCACCCAACAAGGATTCTTGAGTATCTCCTTTGGGCTCAAGTAACAGAAATAAAATAAAATTCTCTTTCTGTTCTAAAGGTCTTTTTTTCTGTACCTGGAAGATGGATTTATTGGAAGTATGTATTGAGATGTGGTTAGGAGTGTGGGTTTGGCTGGTTGTGATGATGCATGCCTTCAACCCCAGCTTGTGATAGTTTGAGTCTAGCCTGGGCTACGAAGAGACATTGTCTAAAAGTTTTTTTTAATTAAAACAGGAATATAATTCTTGTGGTGGTGTGATGCCTGAACGAAGACAGCCTGACTCTTAGCATCCATTAAAACTAAGAGTTGAGACCCAATCTGTTCTGAGAACTTATTCCTTTAGAGTTCTCCCAGAACTGTGCTCTCAAACAAGGGCCTTATTCTCTCTTTGTTGAAACTGGTTGTCCAGCATCGCCTGGGAAAAGAGGAACTGTTCTTGTCACAGGATTGTGTACCTGCTCACCAATACTGACATAGAATGTTATTCTGGGTCAAGGGCAAGGAAGGGTTAGGAGGGATTAAAACTATATGTTTAGGTTACAAGAGGAGCCCAAGGCCTAGTAAGCTTGCTTACATTATTAAGAAGCTGAGATAGTAGTGAATCAGAACATAAAATTAACTTCATTTACAAGGTTAGGTAAAAGTCATTCCTGCAGGTTCTTATGACAGAGTCTCTGGGGATGAATCCCTGCTCTTTGATGTATTTGCTGAGTGATTTATGCATTTTCAAAATTTTTTCTTTTTTATTTTATATGTTACATACATTGCCTGCATGTATGTAAGTACACCCATGTCATGCATTGCCCACACAGGTCAAAAGAGATCATCAGATCTCCTAGAGTCAGAGATGGTTATTAGCCGCCATGTGGATACTGGGAATGGAACTCAGGTCTTCTGTAAGAGCAGCCATTGTTCTTAATGGTAAAGCCATCTCTCCAGCCCCAATTTGTGCATTTTGTTATACTTTTCTGTTTCTTGGTTTCCTTATTTGTGAGATAATAATTTGTTTCAGCAATTCAGACACATCTTTTTTACATTTTAAAATCTCTAAAATAGAATGCATCTGCATATTTACTTTGCTTTATTTAAATTGGCATTTTAATTGGAATATAAAATAATGGTGCTTATTGAGATCAGTTGTGTCTTCCATGAAATGAGGACTGGATAAATTTTAAGGACTATAAAACTCATTAAGCAGTTCTAGGAACATAACAAGTGCTCAATAAATGTTGGCTATTATTACTGAAATTGATGATGTATGCTTTGATAGACATACTCAGTTTAATACAAAGAGATAACTAACTTGATTGAGAAAATTGTGAAGAGGTCTCTAGGAAGGTACCATTTGAGTCTGTTCTTGAACAAAAGCATCAAGATAGGGAATAGAGTCTGGGATGCTGGGCAGATGGCTCAACATGGCAGTTACAAAAACCAGATCTCTCATGGCATCTTAGACAAGAGCAGAGAGTTCATTATGATTAGAACAAAAGGTTTATGGAGGGAAGTCTATCTGTGGCTATGCATCCAATACCAGGCAAGCATTGGATGCTTAGCCACAGATGGGTGAAGAGTCTCATCTGTGGTATCATGGTCTTCACTTTATTTGGACAATGATTGGGGGCCACTAAAAGCTTAAAGTAGAAGAGCATCTATCAGATTTGCATCTCATAAAATTTAGTCCATATGTTTTATTTCCTGCCAATGTGAATGATGTATTGGGTGCAAAAATAGGGGAGGGAGACTACTAGCTTGAAGTTACCTTGGTAAAAAACAGGGCTTCAGCCTAAGAATATATGGGCACTGGAGGTGAGTGGATAGAGTTTCAAAGACACAAGGAAGGTGGACTCACCCAGACATTTGCCAGATTGAAGGATGAGGGGGAAGAACTCTAGGAGTATATCCAAATTTTTCTTTCTGGTGCTTTAAAAAATTGTAATGTACATCTGGATGTGGTGGTGCACGCCTTTAATCCCAGTGCTTGGGAGGCAGAGGCAGGGGGATCCCTGTGAGATGGAGGCCAGTGGGGTCCACATAGAAGTTGCAGGGCAGCTGGGGTTATTGGGTGACCCTGTCCACTTTATAAACAGATATGAATCTGGTAATCCTTGCCACAGTTCAGTCAAAGATATTTTCACCTTCATTTCCTGGATCTGGCAGCAAAAGGCCAGCATTTGAAGGATGTCGGAGGCTGCCAGGTAGCTCTGCTTTAACCATGAACAGATGCCCCTTTTCAACAGCAAATCTACTTTTGGTTTATCTTACCTTTCAATGGATATGTTAGAAGCTGACACCCAAACAAGATAATCTTGTTTAAAAAATTTCAGGGGCCTCCCACAAGGAATTAAAATTCAGTGGTCATAAGGGATGACTGAAGAATGTGCATTGTTTTTAATACTGTCACATTCCCACTCAGCAGTCTGAGTATGCTATGAGCATAGTCTGAAAAACACTTCTTGATCCTGGATTTCCATTTCATTTGTTGTCTTCATTAATCTGACAGCTAACATAATTTTTTAAAAATAAAAATTAAGAGAAAATCATAAAGAAGTTTGGCACCACAATGCATTTCCTCCACCACCACCACCAACAACAATGACAACAACAACAACTCCTCTTTTGTGACAGGGTCTCTTTATGTATATCTGCCTGGCCTGGAACTTGCTATGTAGACCAGGCTGCTCTCAAACTCAGAGATCTTCATGCCTCTGCCTTTTGAGTGCTGAGGTTAAATGTGTGTATCAGCGTGCCTGACATTTACCTTTTATAAATATGTCCTTTTCTCCTTTCAGTCTTTGATTAGATAACACAATGGGTTGCCTCCACTACTTGAATCTTAGAAAAGGCCTAGTGTTAAATTTTAATCTTGTTTAACCACTGGTTAGATGTTTCTTAAAGAGTTTGCAAGTTTGCTGTACATGGAGGTAAGACCATTTGCTAATGTTGTGTTTTCTCAAATCAGATGCTGATGGGAAGTTAAGCGTGAAATTTGGGGTTCTCTTCCAAGATGACAGATGTGCCAACCTCTTTGAAGCATTGGTGGGAACTCTGAAAGCCGCAAAACGAAGGAAGATTGTCACATACCCTGGAGAACTGCTTTTGCAGGGTGTTCATGATGATGTCGAGATTGTATTGCTGAAAGAATAATGTGGTTTACATATCTCAGTGTATCTGGTAAACCGGGAATAGTGAGGTCAGGACAAACATGGGCTTCCTTAATGTATTTTTTATAGAACTTTGTAAACAAGAGGGGACTCATTTTATAAGTCTCTCCCTTTTTTAATATCTTGAAAGAAAACATATCACACTGTAAAATCAACAAAACCTATTATTTTTCTCAAGAATGTGATGGGGAAATGTAGGCAATGAGGCTTTTTTTTTTTTAGGCAGGGTGGGGGAGTGTTGGTTTCGTAAATCATTCTTAGACAATTTCTACAGATATCTGACATTCTGTCAAAGCAAGAAACAAACTGAAGACCAACTGTCATTATGTTTATGTAATAAAAACATGTAACTGCCTTTAAATTCTTTAAATTGCCTAATGGCTGTGTTTTGTTGTTCAGGTATTTATGATCTTTTGTAATTGAGGCTTTGTATTAAGATTCAGTCACTGTAGTAAAAATTGTCTTAATTTGAAAAAATTTTCTTAAAACCACACATTAAAGTAAAACAAAACCCAAAAAACACACATTAACCAGAAAGGAGTGGTTAATGTTATTGTTGACTCCTATTAAAATACTTAGAGAGACGGCTCAGTGGTTAAGAGCACTGGCTGCCCTTCCAGGTCCGTGGAGTTCCCGGCACCTACGTGGTGGCCAACGATTATCTCTAACTCCAGTTCCAGAGGATCCAACTCCTTCTTCTGGCCTCCCTGGCCATTCATTGCACGACATGGGTGTACTTACATATGTGCAGGGAAAACACTCATACACATAAAATAAAAATAAAAATCCCAGAAAGGTAAATAAATACATTTTAAAAATACTCATTCTGATGTGGATGTGAACTTAGTCCTTAGCCAGAGAACACAGCAAAAAATACACCTTTTCACCTTCCATTTGCATTGGCACACTACGAGTTTGTCTTTGATTGCACATTGTGGACTGCAGTACAGAGGTGAAAATGATGGAGAACATCAAGCAGGGTAAAAATCTGTGAAATCCATGATGTCCAGAGTCAGCATAGAAGAGGCAGAACTTGAATCAGGGAGCAATTGAAGCTGATTAGTTGGAGGAAGGAACATGGGATGAACCATAGCAAAGGAAGAGGGGCATGCAAGGCAGGGTTTTATGAAAGGTGAGGTCAGCCTCATCAGACGACTATGGAAGAAGCTCAGAAGCCATGGACAGGAGTCTGAAGTAGAATTGGAGCTAGAAGCCAGGCATAGTGGCACACACCTGCAGTCTCAACACTTAGGAATTGAGCCAGGAGGATAATGAGTTTGAGGCCAGCCTGGGCTACATAGGGAAAATGAGACTTAAAAGTTTTAACAAGGACTTCCTATGATAAACATGATGTTTGGTGTGTGGGGGGGAGATTGTTTGTTGAGATAGTGTCTCACTATGTAACCTTGGCTGTCCTGGAATTTGCTATGTAGACCAGGCTGGCTTTGAACTCACAGAGACCCTCTAGCATCTGCCTCCCAAATGCTAGGATTAAAGGCATGCATCAACACATTTGGCATGTGATGTTTTGTGACACCTTTAGAGTTGGTGCTCTGGATTTAATGATGCAAATTCATTGTAGGGTGAAGTAGTCAGACAAACCAAATGAGACATTATGCAAGAATCCTATGGGAATGGGATTAGAGAGGGAAAGGAGAGATGACCTCTAAGCATACTTTTAAGAAAATTTAAACCCTAACAGTGGTCTTCTGTGACAGGATCAAAACTCCAGCTACCTATAACTTACTGTTTAAGGAGATTGCCAGAATAGCATTCCTATCTACTGTTTCTATCCATAATGCAGTTACATATTTTCTTTTAGATGAAGAGGATCATTTTTTGTATCAACTTCATATGTGGATAGTTCTTGCTGTTGGAATGTTCATATTTATAAATTTAATTTCTGAGCCAGAGTCATGGTGAAAGGAATCTTTCTTAGCCACAAATTGTGTTCCAGTTGATCACCTTAGGATCATGTATTATTGACCAGGTAGGAATTTGAATTGTGAACTGTTTTGGCTGAGGGTATGTGTAGCTCAGTGGTAGGATTGTCTGGGATGCACATGGCCCTGGGTTTGATCCTTACCACAGAATGGAAAGTTACAGCTCATCTATGACTCATCTATGGGACAAAACCATATAGCATCTGCTGCGTTCAAGTCACTGTGCAAAATACAAAGTAATAAAATAAAGTCTCACAAGATAAAAACAAATCAGATTTGGTTCTAGTCTTCAAAAGAAACAGTTTTCACTGTGGTAGAAGCTTTGTCTACTGCATTGTCTGTGGTAGAAGTGGCTTTGGGTTAACAAGAAGGGAAAAATAGTGCAGAAATATTGTTTCTGGGTGGACTGGAGACTTTCACTGATAAAGTCTGGGGGCCTTAAAGTCTTAAAATATTAGGGAAGGATTTTAGGTGTAGAGTTGTCACTACATAAAAAAAGCATAGGCATTAAGTTGTTTGAGGCATGGGAGGAAAGAATAGTATCAAAATCTGCACTGGAATGCAAGCCTGGGGCATCATTTTGAATCCTTAAGATATAATAATAATTCTAAGTGTATGTCTTTTTTTTTTAATTTTTTTTTAATTTTATTTATTTCTATATGTGTATCAATGTACTGTCTGTATGCAGGTCTGTGCACCCGTGTCGTGCAGTGCCGCGGAGGTCAGAAGAGGGCGTCAGATTCCCCTGGAACTGGAGTTCTCCTGGAATTGGAGTTTCAGACGGTTCTTGGCCGCCATGTGGGTGCTGGGGATCGAACCCGGGTCCTCTGTAAGAGCGGTCTGCGCTCTTAACCGCTAGGCCATCTCTCCAGCCCAATTCTAAGTGTATGTCTTAACAGTAGATTGCTAAGAAATGTAAAAAGCAACTCAAAAATAATTTGATAAACCCCACTAATTATGTAATAAATTTTAATTCCCAAGTTCTACAACAGTACTATTTTGCTTATTGAAATTATAAGACAATCTATAATTATAGCTTCTCATTATAGTGAATGACTGTTAATGGAATACTAAGTAAGATTACTACCTTTGTATAGGCAAAATTTCCTTCTGTTCCATCATAGAAGATCCAAGGACCCCTCATTGTCCTAGAGTCAGAATTTTAAGATAAGTTATAGAAATATTAACTTGAGGGATTTCACTGGACACTGACCTCCCAGGTTTCCCTGATGTCTGAGCTACTTTCCTGGCTCCAGAAAATATGGTGAGAAATGCTCCTGAGCTGACAGAATAGAAGCTCACATGATAGATAGCCCAGGAGCAGGCTGGTTCTCTGTGTGGCCTGAAGAATTGGCCTCATTAAGTTACAGTTTTCTGAGTCTAGAAAAAGCCACACACACACACACACACACACACACACACACACACACACACACACAATGCATGCACCTTTAATTTACTTATAGAATACTCTTGGGGTTTCTTCTTCCTTAAAAAAAAAAAAAAGCTATAAACAATCCTTCAAAGAAAACCAGCTCCTTAGGAGGATTTTACTGTGAAATCAGAAACAAAGTTGCTTTTCTGGAACATGGCGCTGTATGAAAAGCCATCTCCTGTAGTTCTTGTTTGTCTTTGGAAGCCTCAACAAAACATTCCTTAAAATATTTATTTTTCTTGTAGTTTCCTTTAAGTTACTGTTTAGTTAGATACTTTTGCTTAGAAGGAATGGAAACCCAGTTAGCTATATAAAGGGTGGCTGTCAGGGTGGTCACTAGGGAGACAGTGAACCCTGCTGAAATGCAAGAGAAAGAGCCGCAGTGGATTGGCTAGGGATGACAGGCTCCTTGTCAGAGGGTAGCCGAAAGGTTTCTGTAGCTTTTTCAACACCTAAATATCTGGAGATTTGAGTTAGTAGATGCAGCTGTGACCCAAGCATTTCCACCAATCTGGAAGCATCTCCCAGGCAGACTGTGAAAGGCAGTCTTTGAGGATAACCACCCTTTGCTGCTCAGGGCTGCTGCGTGCATGCATGTGGTGTGTGTGTGTGTGTGTGTGTGTGTGTGTGTGTGTGTGTGTGTGTGCATGTTTGTGTGTGTTCCTGTATGTAAAGCCCAGATATCAACATCAGGTGTCTTCCTCAATTGCTATCCACCTTACTTTTTGAGATATGATCTCTCCTAGGACCTAGAGCTCCACCAGTTAGGCTAGCCTGGATGGCCAGCAAGCTCGAGGGTTGCCCTGTCTCTGTTTCTCCAGAACTAGGCTTGCAGACATGTGCTGCCACACCCCACCTTTCATGTGGGTGCTGGAGATCGGAATTCAGGTTCTCATGCTTGGGTGGCAAGTAGTTTAGCACCTGAGCCATTTTCCCAGCCTCTGTGACTCTTTTTATTTTATTTTATTTTATTTTATTTATTTTTATTTTTTTATCGAATCTAGACCTGTGCCCCCCCCATTCCCCCACCCCACCAGAGCTCATGCATTCTGCCAAACATGCTTTTCATCTCTTTCTCACTCTTTCTCAATATTCTCCATGAGGAAGTTGACTGTTTTGAGCAGAAGTTCACTGTTTTAGTCAATTCTTCGATGCAGTCCTTTCTGGTTGTTGGTTGTTGTTGTTGTTGTTGTTGTTGTTCCAATATGCATCACTCCTCAGCTGCTTTGGACAAAAGCTCCAAGGGGCTGTGCACAAGAAATACTTACAACTAGGCTAATTGGCGCTAGCCATCCACAGATGAGGGATATCATTCGTCGGTTGTTTTTCTGGGACTGGTGTTACTTCAGTCAGCATGATGTCCTGTTGCCTCAGCCATTTTCCTGCAAAGCTCATGATGTCATCTTTCTTTACTGCTGCATAGATCTCCATTGTGTAGATATACCACATTTTCTCTATCCACCATCAGTTGAGGGGCATTTGGGTTGGTTCCAGCTCCTCTTGCTATTGTGAAAGAGCCGAAATAAACATGGCTGTGCATGTAATCTCTTTGGTGGGGTGAGACTTGAGGGACATGCCTAGGAGTGGTAATGGCTGGGTCAGGGAGCAAGTTCATTCCAAGACTTCATGGGTTCTTCCACACTGCTTTTCCATAGGACTGTACAAGTTTACATTCCCAACTAGTCAGCAGATGATGTGTTCCTTTTCCCCAAAACCTCTTCAGGCACTTGGTATCATTTTGTTTTCTTGAACGCTAGCCAGTCTTATTTGGAGTAAGTGATATCTTAAAGTGGCTTTTGATTTGCATTTCCTTAATGATTGTGATGTTGAATCACTTCTTAATGTGTTTCTCTCAGCCATCTCTAGTTCTCACTTGTGAGTCTCTGTTTAGCGCTTTGCGTCGCGATCTATTGAGTGGGTCATTTGGTTTTCTTTCTTCTTTTGTTTTTTGAGTAGTTTATATATTCTGGAAATCAATGCTTTGTCAGATGTATCTCAGTGAAGAAGGTTTCCTCCACACTCCCTGTGGGTATTTCTCTTCAACTTCCTTGATTGTTTCTTTGATGTAAAGAAGCTTTTGAGTCTAAAGAAGGTACCATTTGTCAATTGTTGACCTTAATTCTGCGTAGCTGCTGTACTGCATTTAGGAAGTCCTTTCCTACGCTAATGTCTTGTAGGTGCTGCCAACTTTTTCTTCTATTGCCTTCAGAGTTTGGGGTTTCACTTGAGCGTTTTTGATCCATCTGAAGTTGACTTTTTGTACAGGCGAGAGGTAGGGGTTTAATTTTCATTCTTCTACAAGTGGTGATCCCAGTTTTGCCACACACTTTGCTGAAGAAACTGTCTTTTCTCCATTGTGTGCTTTCTGGCCCCTTGTAAATATAAGATGGCTGAAAATTGGTATGTGCTCAGATTGGATCTTCAGTTTTTGTTCCGTTGGTCAGCAGGTCTGTTTTTGTGCCAGTACCAGGGCCTTGTTTTTATGACTATAGCCCTGCAGTATAAGTTTGAAGTTCGGTATAGAGATCCCCCATGTGTAGCTCTTTTCAAAGTCAGGGTTGTTTTGGCTACTTCGGGGTCTTTTGTTTTTCCAAATGATTGTAAGGATAACTTTTTTTCCAAGCTTGTGAAAGAAACCTTGGGGGAATTTGATTGGAATTGCCGTTAATCTAACAAGAGTTTTGTAAAATGGACAGTTTTAACCAATGCGTTAATTTTCCCACCCATGACATGGGAGGTTTTCCATTTTGATTTATTCTTCAACTCTTTTTCTTTAAAGATTTAAATTTTTGTTAGTAGAGACTTTTTGTCTTTGGTTAGGATTTTTCCTAGGTATTTTATTGTTTTTGAAGGCTATTGTGAGTGGGAAGGTCTCTTTGAATTCTTTCTCCAGTTTGCTTTTTAAGGAAAGGCCTTGATTTTTTTTTTTTTAGGTTAATTATTTGTATCCTGCCACTTTGCTGAAGCTGTATTCGTTTCTAGGAGGTTTTCTTGGTGGAGTTTTTAGCTCTTAAGTAACAATCATATCATCAGCAAAGGGATAGCTTGACTTCCTCTTTTCCAATTAGTACTTCCTTTAATTTCTTTTTCTGCCTTATTGCACTAGCAAGTGTTTCAAGCACTATATTGAAGAGGAGTGGTGACAGGGGGAGCTTGTGCCGAGTTCCTAACTTTAAAGGGAATGTTTCTGCATTTTTCCCCATTTAGGATGATAATTGGGCTGTGGGTTTTCCGTATATGGCTTTGAATTACATTGAGGAATGATCCTCCAACCAATTCCTTCTAGGAACTTTAGCATGAAGGGATGCCTGATTTTGTCACAAAGCCTTTTTCTGCATCCAATTGGAGATGGTGTGTTTTTGTCTTTGATTCAGTTTATGTGTTTGATGAATGTTTACTGATTTTTTCGGATGTTGAACCAACCTGCATCTCTAGAGTATATATCCTGAACTTGGTCATTGATGGATGATCTTCTTAGAATGTGGGTTTGTTATCGATTTGTCAAGTATCCTGTTAGAATTTTGGCACGTGTTCATTTGGGAGATGGGTCTATAACTTCTCCTTTTTAGTTGGATCTTTGCGCTGCTTTTTGGTAATAGAGTGAAGCTGGCTTCATTAGAGGAATTTTGGGAGAATTCCCTCTGTATACTTCTAGAACAGTTTCAGAAATAATGGTTGTAGGTCTTTTTGAAATGTTTTATAGAATTTTGCCATGAAACCAATCTGGGGCTGGCTTTTTTAGTTGGGAGGTTTCTTATTACATTTTCATTTCTCATGGTATGATGGGTTTGTTTAAGCTGTTGATCTCTGTTGTTGGTTGAGCTTTGGTGATTCCCCAGGATTTCAGATATTCATCCATTTCTTCTGGGTTTTCAAAATTTGTAGAGTATCGGTTCTTGAAATATTCCCATATGATTTTCTGGATCTTTTTTCCTTGTCTGTTGTGATGTTTCCTTTTCGATCATGAATGTGTATTGATTTGAGTTGTTTCCTTCTTTCTTTGGTTAACTGGGCTAGAGGTTGTCTATCTTGTTTTGTTCTTTCAAAAAACCAACTTTTGGTTTGCATTGATTTTTTTTTGTATTTTCTTTTGTTTCTATTTCATTGATTTATATTCTGATTTTTGTTATTTCCTTCCTGTCTGTTGCATTTAGGGTTCATCTGTTGTGGCTCTCAAGTGCTTTTAGCTGTAATGTTAGATCATTCATTGTGCTCTTTCTGTTTTTCTAATGTAGGCTCCAAGGGCTATAATTCCCTCTTAGGGACTGCTTTTAAGGTATCCCATATGGTTTTTTTGGTGTTGTATTGTATTGTTTTCAATTCAGTCCAGGATGCTTTTATTTCTTTCTTTTATCCTGTTCCTGACCCTTTCATTATTCAAGGGTGTGTCGTTTAGGTCTCATGGTTCTTGTAGGCAGTAGGGCTTACCCTGGTGTTGAATGTTGAGCTTATTGCACTGTGGTCGATAGAATGCATTGAAATTATTTCAATCCTTTTGTATTTGCTGGAGGTTTTTCTGCTGTCCCAGTATTGGTCGATTATTAGAGAATGTTCCTGGGTGCTAGTAGAAAGTGTATATTTCTTGTATTAGGGTGGAATATTCGGCTAGAGGTCAATGAGGTCCATTGGTAATTATCATATCGTTCAGTTTCAGATGTCTCATCTGTTTATTCTTTGACTGTTGACCTATCAAAGGACTTAGTTGGGTATTGAAGTCCCTACTACGAGTGTACTGGGGTTAGTGTGGACTTGTGGTCCTGGAGAATTGTCTTTAATAAAGTTTTAGTGCACCAAAGTTTGGTGCATATATATTCATAAATTGTGAAATCTTCTTGTGAATTGTTCCTTTGATAAGAATGTAATGGCTTTCCTTGTCTCCTCTGATTTCTTTTACTTTGGAAGTCTATTTTGTCCGATATTAAAATAGCAACACCTTTTTCCTTTTTGGTACCATTTTGCTTGGAGTATATTTTCGCATCCTTTCACTTTAGGTGGTACCTGTCTTGAAGGTAAGATGTGTTTTCTTGTAGACAGCATATGGATGGATTCCGTTTCCTAATCCAATCTCCAGTCTAATGTCTCTTGATTGGGAACATTATGTCTTATTATCTTAATTCCTTATGACCTAGGGTTTTGTGTTGCCTCTTTTTGCTTTTTGTTATCTTTTCAGTTTGGGTTTCGGTTTCTACTTCCTGCCACGTTCTACCCTTTTTACTTGACTTTCACTCTTTCCTAAGGTGCCTGGGGACTGGTTGCTTTATTTCTTCCTGTCTTTGAACCTTGCTTCAGTATTCTCTGAAACGGGTTGGGTTTTCCGACATAGTGTAATTCTTTTCCACTTGTTTATCTTGGAGGTTTTTCTCTCTGCTCTTCCCTTCACTATAAACGACCTTTTTTGCTGGGTTAGTTCTGGGTTGGCATTATTGTCCTTTCACTGGGCATTTGCTTTGCTCAGGTTCTTCTTGCTTTCCTAATTTGCATTGAGAAGTCCGTTGTATTCTGATGAAGGTTTCCTTTATAGGTCACTTGTTTTTCTATTGTGGCTTTAAAGGATTTTGGTCTTTGTTTTGGGTGGTCGAGCATTTTAACTGAATGCTGTGTGTCAAGAAGTTTCTTTTCTGACTCTTGTCTTTTTTGAGTTTCTACTGTGCTTCTTGTTTGGTATTGGTTTGTCTTTTTTTTAGTTTGGGGAAGTTTTCATTTTTTAGACAAAATTATTCTGTTGAAAAGATCGATCCAATACCATTGCTCTTGGGTTTTCTTCTCCTTCCTCTTTCCTATGATGTGGAGGTTTAATCTTTTCATAGTGGTCCCACAGTTCTGGTTGTTCCACTTTTGTGATTTTTTAAATTTTTCATAATCTTTCCTTGAGGTTTTTAGTTGTTCCGTGTTATCTTCCAGGTCAGATGTTCTTTGTTCTGCTTCCTCCATTCTGCTTCTGAGGCTTTTTCCATTCCTTTCCTCTTGATTGGATGAGTGTTTGATTTCCTTTTTCATTCCCTCTTCTGATTTCTTTAGTATTTCTACTTCTTTTTGGAGCTTCTCAATCTCTTCCTGTAGCTCTTTGCTTCGCTGGTTGGTTTCCTTATCTTTTTCAGCATGGGATCTTTTTAGTGTTTCCACTTCCTTCCGGAGTTTGTCATTCTCTCTCTCTCTCTAGGTCCTTCTTGAGTTCTTCATTCTCTTTTCTTAGTTCTTTGATTTGCTCTTTATAATCTTGTACTTCTTTAAATATGTTCCCAATTGTGTTTCTGATATCTGTGTCCTGGGCCATCCTCAGGGGGATCCTACTGTAGGAATCTTCCATAGGGTTGGTAGAGCTTGATGCAGGATTATCCTGCCCCTTTCCCATGTTGTCTCTTCTTTGTGTTCCTGGCATATGGGCTTCTCCTTGCCTATATTCCAATGTGAGTCCTAAATGCCTCTTCACTGTGTTGAAGGCTTGCTTTACTTGCCTCCTTCAATGCCTTTGTAATCCCAGTTGGGGGGGTGGGCTGTGGGCGGCCCTTACCTGCACTTGCCTCAGCTGGACTCGGGAGATCTCAGATCTCAAGACTCAACACCACCTTTTATACCAGCTGGGAGGATAACTCTGCCCCCACAGCCACAAAAGCCATTTAAGCCAAAGACAACTGGATTAACAGATTAACTATATTAAATCAATCAGCAATCAGTCAGCCTTGCTGAAGCACCCAGCTGCTGCCTACCTACCTGTGCTTGCCTCAGCTGGACTCAGGAGATATCTGTGACTCTTAATATATGGTAATGAGATGATAGGTAAGCTTTTCATTGTGAATACCTCTAATATCACCATTGTAGTTTCTCCTTCCCCTCCCCTCCTACCCCGACCACTCAGTTTCTACTGAGAAGAATTCAGCCATCTTTGGCTTTATCTCATGGGTGCTGGTGTTCTAGAAGCACCTAAGATGAGATGGGTCCTGCTCCAGTCAGAAGACTTTACTCTTCTGTTTTCAGCTCTGCTTACATACCCATTGTTTGATAACCTGGGGTTCTCTGGTATGGAACTACTTTCTCTCCAGTTTCCCAGTGACCTTGGTCTCTGTGTACTGTGGGGAAGAGTCCCATCTAGATTTGTTATCAGTTTCGTGTACAGATGACCTGTCAGCCCCTCTTATGATCAGTCACCTGATTGCTACCTCAGATGTTCTCTGAAATGGTTCTGCAGACCGTCTCAGATCTGTTACTTCTCTGCTGTCTGCTTGTCAGTCCCTGAGATGTGATTCATACTGCTTATCAGGTACTGTCACCTTGGATATTTTTTGTCCTTGCGAACTTGTGATTGTGTTTTTGTTTCTTGTAGTTGAGAACAGGACCGGGAATAAGAATATTTTAAAAGTTGATTCTTTCAATATATTTAGCTGGAATATCTCCCTGCTTTATTCTGTTCTCTCTCTCTCTCTCTCTCTCTCTCTCTCTCTCTCTCTCTCTCTCTCTCTCTTCTTTATTATTATTTTTCTCTAGGGCTCTCAAATGGCAAATGCAGGAAATCCAGAATTCATTTTGAGCTCTGCTTTGTCATCGCCTATGGTTCCTGTAAGGTTCCTGGGGCTGTCTCTCCGGCATATGGTGGGCTGTAAGGTTCCTGGGGCTGTCTCTCTGGCATATGGTGGGCTGTAAGATTCCTGGGGCTGTCTCTGCAGCATATGGTGGGCTGTAAGGTTCCTGGGGCTGTCTCTCCAGCGTATGGTGGGCTGTAAGGGTCCTGGGGCTGTCTGTCCAGTGTATGGTGGGCTGTAAGTTTCCTGGGGCTGTCTCTCCAGCCTATGGTGGGCTGTAAGGTTCCTGGGGCTGTCTCTCCAGCATGTGGTGGGCCATAAGTTTCCTGGGGCTGTCTCTCCAGCATATGGTGGGCTGTAAGGTTCCTGGGGCTGTCTCTCCAGCCTATAGTGGGCTGTAAGTTTCCTGGGGCTGTCTCCCCAGCATATGGTGGGCTGTAAGGTTCCTGGGGCTGTCTCTCCAGCGTATGGTGGGCTGTAAGGTTCCTGGGGCTGTCTCTCCAGCATATGGTGGGCTGTAAGGTTCCTGGGGCTGTCTCTCCAGCATATGGTGGGCTGTAAGGTTCCTGGGGCTGTCTCTCCAGCATATGGTGGGCTGTAAGGTTCCTGGGGCTGTCTCTCCAGCATATGGTGGGCTGTAAGGTTCCTGGGGCTGTCTCTCCAGCATATGGTGGGCTGTAAGGTTCCTGGGGCTGTCTCTCCAGCCTATGGTGGGCTGTAAGGTTCCTGGGGCTGTCTCTCCAGCATATGGTGGGCTGTAAGGTTCCTGGGGCTGTCTCTCCAGCATATGGTGGGCTGTAAGGTTCCTGGGGCTGTCTCTCCAGCATATGGTGGGCTGTAAGGTTCCTGGGGCTGTCTCTCCAGCATATGGTGGGCTGTAAGGTTCCTGGGGCTGTCTCTCCAGCATATGGTGGGCTGTAAGGTTCCTGGGGCTGTCTCTCCAGCATATGGTGGGCTGTAAGGTTCCTGGGGCTGTCTCTCCAGCATATGGTGGGCTGTAAGGTTCCTGGGGCTGTCTCTCCAGCATATGGTGGGCTGTAAGGTTCCTGGGGCTGTCTCTCCAGCATATGGTGGGCTGTAAGTTTCCTGGGGCTGTCTCTCCAGCATATGGTGGGCTGTAAGTTTCCTGGGGCTGTCTCTCCAGCATATGATAAGCCTGTGGTCTTCTCAAGGCCAGGTTCACCTGACTTCCTCTGTCTCACATTGTTCAGATTCCACACAAAGATGAAGATCAGGGAAGAAGGGGTGGTGTGCAAGCAAAAGGCCAGAGCCATCCAAGCCTGGGGGAAGTGGGACGCAGGGACATGGGATATACAATCGAGGATCATAATTTAATGCATTTGTGTTCTAAAGGAAACAGAAATGTAGCAAGCAAAGGAGAAAGAGTAGCATGTCCACAGGAAATGATGGATCTTGAAAAATGAAAAAAAAAAACAGTAAATAATGTAGGGCGGATTATGGATTTATTGGCATAGCTTTATCTTTTTTAATTTTATAGGCGATTCAGTGCCAACTATGTGTCTTCTTCAATAGGTATCAGATTAACTGAGAAATGAATGCTCTGTTTGATTAGAGTAGTAAACAGTTTGCACATGAGTTATCTATGTCTCTTGATAGTTTGATGAAAGGAAAGGAACTTACAAATAGCTGGCTACAAGAAAAGCAAGAGAGCAATAGCACAAAGCACCCTTGACAAAAGCTAGGCACTTTTGGAACTGAGATCAACCACTAGCAAATCTCCACTGACTACAGTAGTGCCAGCACTTAACATGTGCTTAGTAACTAAATGTTAGAATGCTAGATGGATAGATGGATGATGGGTAGGTGGGTGGGTGCGTGGGTGGGTAGGAAGGTGGATGGATAGATGGATGGATAGATGGATGGATAGGTGTGGGTGGGTGGGTGGATGGATGGGTGGATGGGTGGGTGAATAAATTTAACAGATAACTTGGCTGCTGTTATTAGCATTAGTATCCTGATTACTTACAATTTAGAATAAGAGAGAATAATGGTTGGTAATTATATTTATTTGTTTGGGGGAAATAGATTTTTTTTCTTTTTGGTCTTTTTGATACAGGGTCTCCCCCTGTAGCCCCAGCTGTCCTGGAACTCACTATCTAGACCAGGCTGGCCTTGAACTCACAGAGATCCACCTGCCTCTGCCTCCTGAGTGCTGGGATTAAAGGCATGCACCACCACACCCAGATGGGAAATGGATTATTTTTTTGGTATTTTTGAGACAGGGTCTCCCTTTTAGTCCCAGCTGACCTTTTAGTCCCAGCTGGCCTGGAGCTCACTTTGTAGACCAGGCTGGCCTTGAACTCACAGAGATCCGCCTGCCTCTGCCTCCCAAGTGCTAGAATTAAAGGCGTGTGCCACCACATCCAGCAGGAAATAGATTTTTTTTTTGGTAGTTTTGAGACAGGGTCTCCCTTTGGTCCCTTTTTAATCAATATTTTAGTCACTTTCATTGTAGAGTGTTTGGATAATAAATGAATACTATGGCTCTTGTATTTTATGAAACAACACACCGTTTTATTCCTGGACTTTTAGAGTATGTTTTATAATTAGAGACATAAAGTCAAACCTTTGAAAGGCTGTGCCAAAAGTTTAAAGTTTTGGATGAGGTCTTAGGTGGTGCATAACGGAGAACCAGAGTCCCACATAGGACTTGTGTTACTGGAGACAGGGCAGCAGGTGTCTCCAGAGCACAGGGGCTGAGAGGACTGTACCTTTCACAGGCCTGACTGTGAGGTTTTTGTTGAGTAGAATGATCCCATGTACTTAGAGAATAAGAATAATGAAGGCAGATTTGGATAAAGGCGAAGCTTGGAAAGAGTTGAGAGGCAGGAAATGACAGAAGAGAGTAGAATAAAAAATGGGAGTGGAGAGTACTAATAACAGCAGCCAAAGTTGTCTCCCCTATCTGCACCCCTGTTACTACCCCACCATCCAATTTTATGGGTTGTCAGTATTTCTTCAGATAGAGCTGGGATTTATCTACTCCCCATTCCTATGCTGGAATTTTGTCTGGCTTGAGCTTAGGTGTGACTTGGGCATGCTGTCACCATTGCTGAGTTTATAAGAGTAACTGACCAGCTGTTTGGAAAACTCTTTTTCCTTGTAGTCATCCACCCCTTCTGGCTCTTACAATCATGATAAAAAAATTTTAGCAAAGGACAGGTATTATATTTAGTAACATGAAGAAAAATGTCCTAAAGAGCCAAAATTCACTTAACTAATGGCAAGAACATTAACTTCCTTCCTTCCTAGCATCAAATACGTGGAATGGGGAATATTGTAAATCTACAAAAGTTGGTGGCATGTGTGCTGACAGACCACTGTCAGGCAGAGGAAAAGAAACAAGCAAGGACATGGTAAGCCTGGGACCCCAAATGGGAACATTCATATTACCTTTAATGTTCTAAAAGGTCATCTATCATGGAGGGAAATTCCAAACTGACCTAATCTCCTAGACGGTAGGAGACACTAATCGAGAATCCTCAATCTTCATTTTGTGTTTGTTTGAGACAGAGACTCAATAAACAGCCTTGACTGGCCTGGAACTTACTATATAGACCAGGCTGGCCTCAGACTCCCTGAGCTCCATCTGCCTTTGCTTCCTCAATGCTGGGGTTAAAGACATGGACTCCAGAACTAAAGTAGAATCCTAGATCGTAACAAAGCAAAAGCACTGATGACCCAAGATCATTTATATTCTGTCCTGACTGCTCTGTCCTAGGTTAGCATGTCCTTGGGGATCCCCCCACCAAAAGGGGAAATGTGAGAAGAGAAATGAGAAGTCTGAGAATGAAGCTCTGAGGCCAGGGGTTATTTCTGAGTGGGATTAAGTGTTTACAGTGGCAATTTAAAAAGACTCATTCATTCATAAATTATGTGTATGTGACTGTGGGTATGTGCACACTAATGTGCATGCCTGAGCAGGGCAGAAGAGCATGTCTTTCCCTGAAGCTATGGCTACAGGCTGTTGTGAGCCACCTGACATGGATACTGGGATCTGAACTCTGGTTGTCTGTAAGACCAGCAAGTGCTCTTAACTGCTGAGCCTTCTCCATAGTCCCATTCAGGGGCTTTTTATGTAATGATTCATGTAATTGAAGAGTGAGGAAAAAAGGAAAGACTAGAAAAAGCCTCTCTTCAAACCCTAGCTTCCTGGGTTTAGCTGAATTCCAGCATGACTGAAATTTTAGACTGGAGTATGGATTTCTTTCCAGCATAACAAGACAAATACTAAAAGACATAAAGAGAGAACTGTGAAAGTGTTCTCCATTGTTGTCCATCAAACAAAATATCAAATCTTCAAGTATCAGCTACATTGCTTTCCACCTTCTGCCTAAAGTGGACATCTTTGCTGGTACTACGCTGGGCAGGTGCTCTCATTAAAGAGGTGTGGACTAATTATGCTGACCACCTGGGAACTGTTCCAGCAGTTACCTCCTTTCCAGGAGCAGAAATCAGTTGTCCATGTGACATCCTATCTTTACTGTTTTGAATTTGAGATAAAACAAATGAAGACATTCCTTCCCTGTTTATTTATAGTCACAAATACCAAAAGAACAAGGATTTCTTGAAAAAAAGAATTTTTAAGCATGAGATTCGCAGGTGCTACATTTTCCCTTTCATCTTCATCAGTGCAGCCTAGCTCCAGAGGGTGTGAAAAGATCTTGGCACGCTTCTTTCACTAACGTGGTTACAGCCCATCTGGGAGGGAAAAAAATCAGTAAGTGGTGTTGCCAGATTCCTCAGCACTCAGTCAGATTCCCCCAAGAGTCTCCTGTGGTCTTTTCCCGAGGGGCTCATCTGCTACACAATTACCATCCTCCTCTCTAGAACAGGATCCCAACCACACACAGCTTTTTGGTTGATTTTGTTCAGAGCTGTGTCCTTGGTGCTTAAAATAATGCCTTAGTTGTGGGTGGTAGATTGTGTTTGCTGTAATCCCAATTCTTGGGAGGCAGAGAGGAGAGAATCTCAAGCCTGAAGCCAGTCTGGGCTACATAGCAAGATCCTGTCTCAGAAACCAACCAACAAACAAAAAACAATGTCCATTGCATATCAGAGACTCAATAGAATTTGTCGAGTATATGAACAAATGACTTTTAATTCATTTACTATGCAGGAAGGTGATAACAATACCTAATGTTTATAAATTTTTCACTATGTACCTGGCAATGTGCAATAAAGTCTTGGCATGAATTATTTAACTGGATCTTTGCAGCATTCAGTGCAATGCTTATTATTGGTATTATTCTTACTTCCCCCCAGGGGACAGCATAAACAACATCTACCCATTCCTCATAAGGTCCCAATGACAAACTAAAGTATGATTCCACCACAGTCATCCTGAGGAGCCAATGAATTTACAGAGCATGGGTGAGGGGCTATTGGCAGGACAGTAGAATCCAAAGTTGGAAAGCCTTCACCCAGAGTGGATGATGCTTCCATATAGCCACATAGGTGGAGTCCCCTCAGATAACCTCCCCCATTCTGTGTACTCTAGCCCCCAGAGACCCCAGACGGCCACATACAGTTAGGGCAGAACTCCATACAAATGGCTGAGAGGAGTCACTGGAACCTCAGGTGAAGGGCCAATAAACATCAACAGTCAACGGGACTGCTCCCGATGGCCTCTTGAGAGCAGTCACAGCCAATCTAATGAAGACGGCATCTGTGTTGCTGGGAGGAATTTCACCTATAACAGTTTTCATATCCTATCTCCCTGAGATAGAATTCTACCTGTGGTAGAATGAAAGCTTGTGATTTGATATCAGCTAATTTATAAAGTATTGACTTTAAGCACGGTCACATTTTTTTAAATTTGTATTTATTTTAAATTTGATTTATTTTTGTATGTGTATGAATGTACTGTCTGCATGCAGGCCTGTGCACCCGTGTCGTGCAATGCCGCAGAGGTCAGAAGAGGGCGTCGGATTCCCCTGGAACTGGAGCTCTCCTGGAATTGGAGTTACAGACGGTCCTCAGCCGCCAATGTGGGCGCTGGGGATCAAACCCGGGTCCTCTGCAAGAGCAGTCGGTGCTCTCAACCGCTAGGCCATCTCTCCAGCCCCTAAGCACGTTCACATTTTATCAGAGAATAGAGCCTTACAGTAAAGAAGCATTAGAGTAGAACCAGTGAATCAGTGGGAGCAACTGCTTACTAGAAGAAGGTACTTTCTGGACTTGCAATGTGCATCAAGACCAAAGGATGACATTGGGTGTCCTGCTCTATTACTCTCTGTCATGTTCCCTTGACACAGGGTATCTCTCTGAATCTCGAGCTGGGCTGATGGCCAGCAAACCCCAGCAATCCTCCTGTGTTCCCACCTTGCCTTCCTGGCACCAGGGATGCAGGTGTACATAGCCACACACTGGCCTTTGTATGTGGATGCTGGGAGTTGAATTTATGTCTTCATACTTATACAGCAAATGTTCTTACCAGTTAAGCCATCTCATTAGCCCCTAAACCCTGTTTTCATAGGGCAAGCATGCAGGCTAGAAGGAATTCTAACAATCTTGAAGCAAAATTCTTTTCTCACTTCTCATTCATAAGACATTGAATGATTAGATGAGGCCTATACACATTATGGAAAGTAATCTTCATTACTTGAAGCTAAATGAATATAAGTGTTAGTCACATCAAAACACTTTCATAGCCACATCTAAACTAGTATTTGATACCATAGGCTAATCAAGTTTATGCATAAAATTAACCATCATCTTACTTAGAGTTAAGATAGATACATACTCAGTTTAAATGGTCCTGATTGCATATTCACTGAGAAAATATCAATCTTTTGAAAGTTATTTTTGTTCTGGTCCAAGTGATATATGATCTCAGGGTTTAGTGTCACATGGGCCACAAACAACGATGCTAATCTTGGCTGAAGAATTTTAGGAGATCAGATATCAATGTTGTGTTAGGAGCATCAGCCAGCTAACTCTTTGGGGGTTCTCCAAAATCTCAATAAATTATATCTCAATGAAAAGTCTTTCTTATCAAAATACTAAATAAAGTGGCATGCTTCAGTCAGTGAGGGGATTGAATGTTGTTATTGAAGATGTAACATATTTCCTCCATAACGTCATAACTGGAAATAATTATGTTCCAAGGTACCCAGAAAACCCTAGGTAGCATCTCTATTTGTGCATTTTAACCGTTTCCTTAGATAATTTTATAGTTTCCAGATTGCCTATTTCCCTTTCCCATACCTCCTGAAATAACAGAAATGAGAGCGCAAATCTTTTGTCATGTGATGTGGAGATGTCCAATGAAATTTTTATGTTTAAGAGCATGGACTCATGGATTACGTTAAAGTATTTCACTTTGATCCATGCGTTTAAAAACAATAGTTATTAGTGTTGACTTGTAAAAATCAAGTTTCCTTAAAAATACAGATTCCTGGATTTTCTTTTTTTAACATCAAATTGTTCATCCATTTACATATTAGCACAGAACATTTGACAGAAATTGAAAATAAAATGAATACAGTTTATATCATATCAAAGTCTTGAAAATAAAATCACACCATGATTGTCCTAATAACATGTTTCAATTTTTATCTAAGAACTGTTGGACTGACAAGACTACAACACTATAAAATCAAATACATTTTTGTTTTGTGGTTCCAGAAACAGTATGCTAGGCAGGAGCTCAACTACTGTGCTACAACTGTAGAACTTTAACATCTTGTGGGGTGGTGTGTTTTGAGATGGGATCTCAGATATCCAGGCTGACTATGACCTGGGAATTCTCCACCCTCTACCTTCCAAGTAGCTGGGACTTCAGGTATACCTAATTACATACACCCCAGCTCCTAAATACAATATTAAAATTTATATGAACTATAAAGTATGTATTAGACATTATCATGCCCAGTACTTGGTTTATACAAAAGCAAAAGTCTTACTTTGTATGAATGCTGATAAACACAGTAGGGCTCTTAAATCTAAAAGCAGATATGAGTTATGTTTGACCAAAAAGATGTTTTAAGCAGTCCTTAATTTTTTTCTTTAGAAAACTTTTACCACCTCTATACACACAATCAAAAGCTTCAAGTCATATCAAAATAGAGGCATATATATATATATATATATATATATATATATATATATAGTGGTTTGAATGAGAATGTCCCCCTTAGGCTTCAAGTATTCAGACATTTTGTCCCCAGTTGGTGGCACTGTTTTGGGAGATCTTAGAAGGTGTGACCATGCTGGAGGAAGTATGTCTGGGAGCGACAAGCCTTGCTAGTCTCCAGAGTCTCTCTCTCTGCTTCCTGTGCTCATTGGAAGATGTGAGCTTCGGCTTTCTGCTCCAGTCCCTGCCACCAAGCCTTCTGCCACAATGGACTCTAATTCCCTGGAACCGTCAGTTGTAAGCTCAAACAAACTCTTCCTTTTATAAGTTCCCTTGATCATGGTGGTTTATCACAGCAACAGAAAAGTGACCAATACGATATGCCTTGAGGATCTTGTCATCTTTTAATCAAAAATCTATAAAGAACTTTGCAAAGCTGACCCTTATAGTGTATGACAGGAAAAGAATACTGGTAGCAAGGATATTTAAATGTCAAAGTACTACTGATTCTATCAAACCAATAAAAATGGAATAAGATATTGTATTAAATTTAATTCAAATCAAATACATTTATAATTTTCTAATGATTTGAACTATCTTTCAAATTCTGTCATTTCTAAGCAACACACAATTTATATCCAGCAATGGAAGATTTAACATATTTTTTGTATCTCTGGCAACTTTATATTATTTAGTTTGCTACTTAGGCTACCCTTAGTTTTCCACCTGTCAATTGTTTAACCTCTGCCAGACTAAGCCCATCTAACAGTTCAGACTGGGGTTTTTAATGAGAAACTATTTTCCACATGAATTCCTTTAACAAATATAAACTGTAGCATACTATGTTTTTTAAGTCATATAGATTACTAGATAAACTTTGGTAAACAGACAGAGACTTCAGAGAAACATATATGAAGTGATTTCATTTAAGAAAGGTATATGCTGGTTGAAAAGGAGTATTAACATTAGTAACACTGAAATTAGTGAAACTATAACGATGTTTAAAATTTTTAAAAATTCAATTTCTTTTTCATCCTTATCAGGCCAGGAACATGGTATCCTTTTTGAAGAAATTTTCATTTCAGGAATGGCAGCTCTCTTAATTTGTCCAATTTCTGTTCTCCTCCATTCTTCTCTTAATACTTTGGTTACTTGAGGATAAATTTCAACAGGCTGGACCTCAGGGAGTGGTCTTTCTTTCAAGATTTTCACTCCTTGGTGGACATCAATTTTTTCAAGAAATCTAAGTGGAGACCAATCTTGTAAAGATGTGGTCATTGCCATCAGCTTGAGCTGTTGCTCTTATTTCCTTCACTCTTTCAATCTGTGGAGTATATTCTTGATTAATCACATTGCCAACATCACAGAGAGCTGCAAGGAAAGTTTTTTTCTGTTCTAATATATCAGTAAGCTCCTTAAAATACTGGAGAATAACTTCCTTATCACTTTGAACCATTTTCTCAGAATGAGATTTTTGTTCTAGCTTTTCAATAAGACCAGTGATATCAGTCCAGTGTGTGTCTGCTAACTATTTAAACAACTTTTGAGGAGTATCCTTTTCTTTCAGATAGGCACTCTGAAGGTCATCAATAGGATGCTCATGATGTTGGCCTATAGTAAGGCAATGGCCACAAACTAACTTTTTATCCAGTAGACTATAAACATTTAAGGGTTTCCTGTAATGCTCAGGGCACGTGACAACATCTGGGTGGTCTTCTTGCTGATACTTTTCTTTTTTTTTTTTTTTTTTTTTTTAATCATAAAGAGCTGACTCTCAATGATCTTGCTGATACTTTTCAATAATTGCTCTTAATGCAAAATTAACAGGTAAAGATTCTATACCAGTTTGAAGCTATTTCAATAATACTTCTGCAATTACGACACTTGAGTGGAATTCATAAAGGCCTCCATTATAAGAGTTACCAGATGCTCGAAGAACATTTTCCAAACAATTTCTACAGAATGTATGAGAACATGGTAGTACACAAGGATCTTCAAAAATACTCTAACAAATCGAACATGTTAACTCTTCCTCAAAATTGTGCATTTCCTGGTTTTCGATTTCTTGATTTGGGTACTGAATATACTTTATCTTCTCCAACTTTTCCAGATTTTTTGTTCTTCTGCCCACATGCAGCTCCTCCCTCAGGGAGGGCAGCCCAGCTGCTCAATCCTTGACGGGGGGGGGGGG
>VZQC01014736.1:2600085-2655669 GCA_009823505.1 Rhizomys pruinosus | reverse complement strand
TTTTTTTTTTTACTAAGATCTCAAGTTTTATACCTGAAGTACAATTTCTCAGACCTTACTACTTATTTCTGGTTATAGTTTCCTTTTGGATGTTTAAGTCCACATAGTTAGCCCAGATTAACCAACTTTGTTTTCTCAAGGTCAGTTGAGGATCTGGTTCTCAAGGGTCACTCAGGGCTTTTTTTTGGGGGGGGGTAGCCCCTAGCTCTTTTTGGCTTTTCATTTACCAGTTTCATCCACTCAAGGACAAAGTCAGGTCTTGCTAGACCAGGCTTACGTTTTTGAAGCATGAGCAGACTTTTCTCTTTATAGACTGGAATAAAATAAAATTTAAAAACAACAACAACAAAAAATGGCTTGATCTGGTGACACAGGTCCATAATCCCCAGTACTTGGAAGTCTACCACAGAAGGAATTCAAGTTCAGTGCTTGCCTGGGCTACAGCATGTGTTTAAGACCAGCCTGAGCAACTTAGTGAACCCTTGCAAAAGTAAAAAAGAGGGATGGGGTGGAACAATTGCTTGGTTCAACTTCTGGTAAAGAAGAAAACAATTTTTTTTAAGTAAAAAGAAGGGGAAGATAGAGCTCAATGGTAGAGCACTTATCTACCACACATAAGACCTTGGGTTCTGTCTCTAGCACTGAGCACAGGGAGGGGCTAAATAAAAAAACAGAAGGAAACCACAGCTGAGATCTATCCCAGGGCTCTCCACCCATACAGCCTACATCCAAGTTAGCCAAAACTTGAGTCATCCTGATTTCATCCAAATGCAATCTCTAATTATAACTGAAACACAAAGTATAATGTTTTGGGTCCTTGTCAGCACGAGTCCACGAAATTAAACCAATCAGCTCTTAGACAAACTGGCTTCAACAGCTCTGATTGCCCTGAATAGAATCTTAATGTGTAACAGCTGATCATAAAAAAGTTAAAATATTTCCTTGGTTTATAAACATGTGGTAACCACTGTGAGTTAGGTTCTTATTGTCTTTGGTTTGAGGTCTCCCAGTTTGCACACTAGGTTCTTGTAGGCAGAATAAATTTGCACAATTTTAAATTTTGATGTGATTTTAATTTTGGTTTAGCACTACAGAATCATAGGCAATTATGTCAACTGTGAGATTATAGTTTTTATATATTGTATATAATACGTATGTTATATAAATCCACAAAAGTAATACATTCATAAAGTTCTTGTATTATATAATTTATATTAAGAATAAGATATAATTTGAGGGCTGGAGAAATGACTCAGCAGTTAAGAGCACTGGCTGCTCTTGCAGAGGACCCCAGTTAGATTCCCAGCACGCACAGGGAGGCTAAAGGGCATGCTTAACTCCAGTTCCATGAGATCTGATGCTCTCTTCTGACCTCACCAGGCATTGCACAACAGGGGTGCACTTAGATGAATCAGGCAATACATTCATACGCATAAAATAAAAATAATAAATTATTTAAAAAGAGATATAAATTTGAAATTTTGATGGACGGAGATCTGCCTTAGACTTTAAAGTGAGAGAATGCCAAATGAGGGAACTGCAAACGTGTTGGCGTGTTGTCAGGTGGATCCATGTCAAAAGAGAGTATTTATGCAGCTTGGGAACTGAGAAAATGATTCCCTTAAATCGTTTTCTCACACCTGTGAGGTTAAGGCAAGAGAACTATCCTCAGCTGGTGGTGATGGCACATGCCTTTAATCTCAGCACTCGGGAGGCAGAGGCAGACGGTTGTCTGTGAGTTCAAGATAAGCCTGGTCTGGGCCTACAGGAAGACCTTGTCTCCAAAAAGACCAAAAACAAAATAAAACAAAACAAAACCCTGTGGTCACATGATCCTTGGTACCCCCAGGAGTACATAGATTTGAAGATCACTATTCTTTTTTTTTTTAATGAATTTCTTTTTTTTTTTAATTTTATTTATTTTTGTATGTGTATGAATGTACTGTCTGCATGTAGGCTTGTGCACCCATGTCCTGCAATGCCGAGGAGGTCAGAAGAGGGTCTTGAATTCCCCTGGAACTGGAATTCTCCTGGAATTGGAGTTACAGACGGTTCTTAGCCAACATGTGGGTGCTGGGGATCGAACCTGGGTCCTCTGCAAGAGCAGTCGGTGCTCTTAACTGTTAGGCTATCTCTCCAGCCCTTTTTTGTTTTTTTTGAGACAGGGTCTTTCTGTAGCCCAGCTGTCCTGGAACTCACTCTGTAGACCAGGCTGGCCTTGAACTCACAAAGATCCGCCTGCCTCTGCCTCCCAAGTGCTAGGATTAAAGGTGTGCACCACCATGCCCGGCTTGAAGATCACTATTCTTAAGTGGCCTGACCTACTTAGACACATAAAGGAACCAAACACATAAGCAGTAACAGAAACTATGGTGAGAAATACCAATTGATAGTGGGTTTTTAAAGTATTTTATTTATTAATTTTTATTTTATGTGTATGAATGTACTGCCTGCATTACACTCCTTTGGTGCAGTGCTGTCAGAGGTCAGAAGAGGGTGTTGGATCCCCTGGAACTGGAGTTACGACCGGTTGTTAGCTACCATGTGGGTGCTGGGAATCAAACCCAGGTCTTCTGCGAGAGCAGCCAGTGCTCCTAAGCGCTGAGCCATCTCTCTAGCCCCAAATAGGTGCCCCCCCCCCAGATAGTAGATGTTTCTGTTTAAATTCATATTTCTGGGGCTGGAGAGATGGCTTATGGGTTAAGAGTCCCGGCCACTCTTGCAGAAGACCTGGGTTTTGTTCCCAGGATACATGTAGCAGCTCACAATCTTTTGTAACTCCAGTTCCAGAAGATCAGATACCCTCTTCTGGACTGTGTAGGTCCTTATGTACATGCAGGCAAAGCACTCATACATATAAAATAAAAATAAAATAAAAATTTAAATTTCCATTTCTCAGAATTATCTTATTTTATTAATCAATGTTAGGTGTTGATCAAGGGAAGAGTAGAAGCAGGAAAGTCTTCAAGAATTATATAGCTTGAAGTTGGTATGACACGCCTACAATCTCATACCTGTGAGGTTAAGACAAGAGAACTGTCAGTTGAAGCCAGTTCAGACTACATAATAAGACCCTGTATTAAAAAAAAAAAGCTGGGCCTGATGGTACAAACCTATAATCCCATTTATCTCAAAGATGTGTGTCTTATCTTACATGTTTTATTATCATTCTTTTCTTTTTTTCTTATTTTTTATTTAATGTGTATGAGTGTACTGTCTGCATGTAGGTAGGTGCACCCATATCGTGCAATAATGTGGAGGTCAGAAGAAGGTGTCAGATTCCCCTGGAACTGGAGTTAAAGACAGTTCTCAGCCACCATGTTGGTGCTGGGAATCGAACCTGGGTCCTCTGCAAGAGCAGTCGGTGTTCTTATCCACTGAGCCTTCTCTTCAGCCCCCATCATTTTCTTAAGATTATTTTATGGGGGCTGGAGAGATGGCTCAGCAGTTAAGAGCACCGGCTGCTCTTGCAGAGGATCTGGGTTCAGTTCCCAGTACCCACATGGCAGTTGACAACCATCCATCTGTAACTCCAGTTTCAGGGAAACTGAAGCCTTCTTCTGATGTCCAAGGATATTGCACAACGTGGGTATAGTTACATATATGCAGGCAATACACTCATATACATAAAATAAATATTTTTATTTTTATTTTTTTAATTTTATTTATTTTTGTATGTGTATGAATGTACTGTCTGCATGTAGGTTTGTGCACCCATGTCGTGCAATGCCGCGGAGGTCAGAAGAGGGTCTCACATTCCCCTGGAACTGGAGTTCTCCTGGAATTGGAGTTACAGACGGTTCTTAGCCGCCATGTGGGTGCTGGGGATTGAACCTGGGTCCTCTAAAAGAGCAGTCGGTGCTCTTAACCACTAGGCCATCTCTTCAGCCCCCATAAATATTTTTAAAGATTTGTTATATATTTTAGCCTGGCATAGTGACGCATATCCCAGCACTCAGGAGGCAGAGGCAGGTGGCTTTCTGTGAGTTCCAGGTCAGCCAGGACTACATAGTGAGACTCTCTCTCAAAAAACAACAAAAGACTCATTTTATTTTTAATCATGTATGTGTGTGTGGGGGTGCTCATGATTTTGGGTGTCCCTGGAGGCTAGAGGCATCAAATCCCCTGACACTGGAGTCACAGGTCGTCGTGAGCAGACTGATATGAGTACTGGAAGTCAAACTCAGGTCCTCTGGAAGAGCAATATTCACTCTTAGCTGCTGAGCCCTCTCTCCAGCCCATCTTCTATTTTATTTATTTTTTAATGTGCATATTCTTGCAAGGGATGTTTGAAGCTGGGTAGATTGCCTTTCTGAAATGAATGGTTATGAATGGACATTAGGTAGACAACAGAAGAGTTTCCACAGTTCATCAGGTAGGTGCTAGTTTTATATTCTAGTAAAGAAATGCAGGGTGAAGAGAAGGCCTAATGGAAAGACAGTGAACTCAGCTGTTGTGTTTGATGTGACTGTGTTAATCAGCTGAGACACTTAGCCAAAGAAGAGTGATCGATGAAAATTTGGGCCCTTTTCATCCTAGTAATGTGTCTGGTTCCTTTAGATATCCACCAGTGAGTTACTTGGCTCTTAATAGCAGTGAGCTTCAACCCGGAATATGCTTTCAGGTATAGGAAAGCATTCCAAGGATCCTGTGAGCACAGATGGTTTTAAGGGAATCAGTTTCTCAGGTGTCATATCCCATGCATACTGATCAGTCTGACCATCAGCCAGCATGCTTAGAAAGGTCCCTTATTATGGCATCACTTTCTTAAAGTCTCCCATTTTAAGGTGAGAAACCCAGCCAGCATTTCATATCATGGCACATAATTACCAGTTGTTATAAGAAACAGTATCATTTTGTTTTATAATTGATTATGAAAATGGAACAATTCATTCTTCTGCATAATTTTTAATTTATTTTTAAATTATTTTTAAGGGATTCACAATATAAGAGCACAGTTATTTTCAGATCACATTAACATTGCTCAGTTTGCCTTACAATTAGGTTATTGGTGCTAGCATCCACAGATGAGGGATACCATTCATCATTTGTTTCTCTGGGACTGTGTTACTTCTTTCAGCATGATATCTTCTAGCTCCATCCATTTACCTGCAAAGTTCATGATGTCACCTTTTTTTTTACCACTGCATAGAACTCCATTGTGTACATGTACCACATTTTCTCTATCCACTCCTCAGTTCAGGGGCACTTGGGTTGGTTCCAGCTCTTTGCTTTTGTGAAGAGAGCTGCAATAAACATAGCTGTGCATGTATCTCTGCAGTAAAATGAGTCTTGTGGGTATATACCCAGAAGTGGTATGACTGGGTCAGGTGGCAAGCTCATTTTGAGTCTTCCAAGGGTTCTCCACACTGCTTTCCATAGTGGCTGTACCAGTTTACATTCCCACCAGCAGTGGATGAGTGTTTCCCTTTCCCCACAACTTCTCCAGCATTTGGTATCACTTGTTTTCTTGATCCTAGCCAGTCTTATTGGAGTGAGTTGATATCTTAAAATGGTTTTAATTTGCATTTCCTTAATTATTAGCAATGTTGAACACCTTTTAAGATGTTTCTCAGCCATCTCTAATTCCTCACTTGTGAAGTCTCTGTTCAGCTTTTTGCTCCATCTTTTGAGTGGGTCATTTGTTTTCTTCTTTGTTTTTTGAGTAGTTTATATATTCTGGAATCAATGCTTTGTCAGATGTATCTGCAGTGAAGGTTTTCTCCCACTCTGTGGGTTTTCTCTTCACTTCCTTGATTGTTTCTTTTGATGTACAGAAGCTTTTTAATTTAATGAGGTCCCATTTGTCAATTGTGGACCTTAATTCTTGCACAGCTGCTGTCTAATTTAGGAAGTCTTTTCCTATGCCTATGTCTTGTAGGCTGCTGCCAACTTTTTCTTCTATTGCCTTCAGAGTTTTGGGTTTCATATTGAGGCCTTTGATCCATCTGGATTTGACTTTTGTACAGGGCGAGAGGTAGGGGTTTAATTTCATTCTTCTACAAGTGGTGATCCAGTTTTGCCAACACCACTTGCTGAAGATGCTGTCTTTCCTCCATTGTGTTTTCTTGACCCCCTTGTCAAATATGAGGTGGCTGAAATTGTATGTGCTCAAGTTTGGATCTTCAGTTTTGTTCCATTGGTCAACAGGTCTATTTTTGTGCCAGTACCAAGCTGTTTTTATGACTATTGCCCTGTAGTATAGTTTGAAGTCTGATATAGAGATTCCCCCCTGTATTGCTCTTTTTGCTCAGGGTTGCTTTGGCTATTCGGGGTCTTTTGTTTTTCCAAATGAAATTAAGGACTTTTTTCCCCCAAGCCTGTGAAGAAACTCTTGGGGATTTTAATTGGGATTGCATTGAATATGTACAATAGTTTGGGTAGAATGGACATTTTACTATATTAATTTTCCTGAACCACGAGCATCTTCTACATAATTTTAATCTTGACTTTGGTATTTGCAGCAATCTGTCTCAGAAGATGTGTTTTGTAATTTGTCTTTCAGTGGAATCAAAATGTTCCTTAAAATGTATATTAGTTTATTTACTTGAATTGGAAATAAGCAAGAATTTTCTTAACAAGGCAAGTCCACCAGCACTGCATGTGTTAGTTGAGATGGCAAATATTTCCCATGGGTTCAATGAGCCAAATTTGTTCCCATCAAAGATTTGATAAAAAATAATTGAAAACAAATCATAAGATAAAGAAAAACATTTGAGAAATTATAAATTGGGTTAGGTGAAGAACACATGCCTGCAAGCCCATCATTTAGTAGTCGAGGGGATTATTAAGATCATTAGTTCTAGGACAACCTGAGCTACACAATAAGATGCTGGCAAGTAAATAAATTGGGTAAGTACATTAGAGTGAAGACATTTGTGTTTTTCTATCCATTTGAATATTTCTTTAGAAGTACTCCTGGGTCAAAAGTAACATGCAGAAGAACCCAGGTATGGTGGTATATGCTTGCAAATCCTGACATTCCCAAGGCTAACACAGAAGGAATGTCTGGAGTTTGAGGCCAGCCTTGGCCACACATAAGCAGTTCCTGGCCAGTCATGTCTATAGAACAGGACCCCATCTCACCTTCTCCAAAAGTAACATATTATTAATAGTCATTTGATATGTCTTATGTAGTTTCTTGGCAAAAGTAATAATAACTGGGTATGAAAATTCTTTTGTAAGCCAAGTAGTATTTCCAGCTCTTTTCTTCCAATAAAATTGAAGACAAGCCTGATCAAGTTATCAGTTGATGTGGAAATAATATTATGACAAACTACTAAGTGATTTCTGATATAGAATTTAAAAGTTCAAAGAATTGAACGACTTTGTTTCAGCAAACCCTTTTCTATTTCTGTACACTTATGTAAATAATATTTCTTAGTTTGTATAATATGAAATGAAAAATGGGATAAAATTATGCTAGCCCTTTCTCATATCAATGATAAAGACATTCATGGACATATATCTGAATTAATTTGAAAAGAAAGCATTATTCCTCTCATTAAGAGCTGTGTTCCCAATGAAAAATTTCTTTTGTACTTAATAATGTTCAAAAGTTTTAGCAGAGAGAAAATAGAGGGAAATGGGATGGGGAATTAAAATATAACCATGATACAGTGTATATATGTATGGAACTGTCAAAAATTTTAAACATTTAAACAACTGTTAGCACATTGATATTGTAATGAACTGTTGTAACAAAAGAAAATGTTAGCAATTAGGGCATTCTGACCACATAAAGTAGAAAAATGCAATGGAAGTACATAATTGTTTTGCAATATTATATTAATACAATCATTCAAACACAGACTGTTAAATTTGAACACATTTTATACAGGGGCAATAAAATGCACTTAGCAAAGGAGAAAGTAAAATTTCTGACTGCTAAAAGGAATTTCTTGTGCAAATCTTTAAAAAACTGATGCTTATGACAATCAAGGTGCTAGGATATTTTAGGTACCATTGGCTAAGTTTTTAAAAAGCAATGTAAGCCTTAATATGTTTAAGTGCTTGATGTGAGCATCAATATTTGATATACACTGGAAATCATTTCTATTACAAAAATCTAAACTTATAATAAGTACTCCTGGAAACAGATTTGTAATATGTGAAGAGGTACATAGTTTGATGGAGTCTTTTTAACTTGTGGGAGTGGAATGTAGTTTGAAGATCACTACTGTATCTCACTGTCAACCATGGAAGCTGCCTCTTTCCTCCTGGGCACAGGCCCAAAGTCAGTTGGGCACAGTCAACACATGGGTCTCTGAGCCCCTGGAGAGCTGGGGTCTGCCCCTGACTCCACACTTTCCCCAGAAGGGGGTTGAAGTGTTAATACACTTCTTGTACTGTGTGAATATTTAGGTGGCACTGCTCAGAGGCTCTACACAGAACACCAATGGGAAACCAAGTTTTCTATCAAGCTTGGGAAGACAGTTTGAATGAGAAATATCCCCCACAGGCTTCGAGTATTTGAACACTTGGTCAGTTGGTGGTGCTGTTTGAGGAGGATCATGGAACCTTTAAGAGGTGTGGCCAGGCTGGAGAAAGCACTTTACTGGGGGTGGGTGTTGAGGGTATGTAGCTTGCCCACTTCCAGTCTGTCTCTCTTTGCTTCCCTGTGCTTCTTTAAAAATGTAAGCACTCAGCTTTCTGCTCCAGCTGCTTCCTGCCAAGCCTCCCCACCATGATGGACTCTTAGGCCTCTGAACCATAAGCTCAATAAACTCTTCCTTCTATAAATGGCCTTGGCCATGGTGTTTTATTACAGCAATAGGAAAGTAACCAATATGCTCAGGGACATTAGAAACGATACTAGTGAGCTGTGTATAGCTGTATACCTCTAAGTTTTTGACTCAGAGGAAATGATTTTCACCTAGATCTCATCAAATACTTGATAAACAACTTTAGGGGAAGTTAATAAGTTCTCTAGATTGCATTTCTCTGATCTGAGAATTAGAAATAGTGATACTGAACACCTTACATCATATAAAGTGCCCACCCAAATCTCAGGCATAGAGAGTATTGCACATCTGAGTTGTCTTCTCTTCTCCATTTATACAGATGGCTTTCAGATAGGGGACAATGGAAAGATCACAAGGATCCAAAAACAGAGAGGAGACAGATGTAAGATGTATTGGGGATTACCACAGATATTATAAAAATGGGAAGTTCTGGGGCTGGGGAAGGGAGCTCTGTTATTAAAGTGCCTGCCTCACAAGCATGAGGACCTCAGGTTGGTCCCCAGAAGCCACATAAAAATGGGGCTGGAGAGATAGCCTAGCGGTTAAGAGCACCGACGCTCTTGCAGAGGACCCGGGTTCGATCCCCAGCACCCACATGGCGGCTAAGAACCGTCTGTAACTCCAATTCCAGGAGAACTCCAGTTCCAGGGGAATCCAACGCCCTCTTCTGACCTCCGCAGCATTGCACGACACGGGTGCACAGACCTGCATGCAAACAATACATTCATACACATACAAAAATAAATAATAAAAAAATAAAAAAAAAATGCCAGACATGGTGGCACACGCTTATAATTTCAGCCCTGGAGAAGCAAAGACAAGAGCTGGCCAGCCAGTCTAGCCCAATTGGTGAGCTCTGGGCCAATGAGTGACCCTATCTCAAAAGAGTAGATAATCTCCTTGAGGATGACACCCAGTGTTATCCTGACTTCCACATGCATGTGCACACATACGCACCCCCTAATACATACACATCTTTTTTAAAATGTGAGATTCCTGGGGCTGGAGAGATGGCTCAGTGGTTAAAAGCACTGACTGCTCTTGTAGAGGACCCAGGTTCGATTCTCAGCACCCACATGGTAGCTAACAACTATCTGTAACTCCAGTTCCAGGGGATCCACTGCTGCCTTCTGACCTCCACAGGCATTGCATAACATGGATGCACTTACATACATGCAGGCAATATACTCATACACATTAAATAAAAATAATAAGATATAAAAATGCAAGGATCCAGGGGGGTTAATGGGAAGAGTTGGGAACTATATATGTGTGCCTACTTTTTACTTTTAGTTTAGCTAGATTTTTGCCCTTGCTTCAGCTGGTCATGAACTTGTTATTTATGCTCTAACATAGTAAAGCACAAATATTAGAGTATAAGATAAACTTTTCTAGAAAATTAACCCAATATGTATAATAGAGCAAGTAAGACAACACTGTAATTCAGCTAGGTAATTGTCCAGAATCTATTAGAGCCAGAGTGAAGCTCTGTCATTTCCAGGACTGTCTTCTCTTCCCTAGAGCTCCTCGCTCCACACACAGCAGGAAGGGAACCAGCACACATGCTTTTTTGGAGCTCCTTTTGGGCGAAAACCACTCTAAAGAGACAGATTCACTTCCATTCCCATCCCATGGGCTGGAAGTTGGTAACATAGTATTAAACTATAAGGATGCTATGTTTCCTACAGTGTGGGAGCTCTTAATTCTGTCATTAAAGGAAATAATGGACTGACTGAGGATAATCTGTGTTGCAAATTCTTCCCTCTGGGCTTCCAAATACATATACTTTACTTCCCCAAACATTAATGCCACTCATTTCTTCCCAAAAGAGGCAATTCAAGCCCATTACCTTTTACTTTAACCAGTTCAAAGCCCAAGATCTCCATGTGATATTCTGTTCTTACCAGCAGGATTGGTAAAGAATCATTTGGTTTGCTGGCCCACAATGAAAAGAGTTCTGGCCTGCACCCCATGTTCAGTAGTAGAAATAGGGTCACATCAAAACTCTGATTTCTAAAAGAAAGAATGGAGAAGCACACAGTAGCCATTAGCTGGTGGGCATTCTGAATCCCAGTTTGAAGGAATAGTTAATACTTGGTCCTGATGATGAAGTAAAGTCCATGGTTAGACCTGGATCTGACTGGGAGGAGCCTTGCTATCCACTGCCCTCCATGGCTCCTGCCTTTTCTCTCATGGTCCGTTAGCCTCACTGTTTGCATCTGAGGTGGACACTGGAGAGTGCATCCTCTCTGAGGCAGACAACTTTTAGCAACAGGTGCTCCAGTCGGTGCAGGCTTAAAGGACTGAATTCTTCAGAAGTCCAAGAGCAATATGGATCTGACACCCTGGCCAGATCCGTTCCTGAGGCTGCTAGTAGAGTTCCAGCTATGCAACTGTGTTCTATTCTTCTGGAAGATGGATTCAGGCATGACAGCTGCTCCTTCAGTTGCCCTCAACCTCAATCAAGGAACCCGAGAAGAGATTCTGGAACATTGCTGCAGAAAAAGAATAACTGAAATATTGGCAGGAGTCTCTACCTCAGTTTTGTCTGCTCCTCACGAAATTGCATGGCTTGCAGAGGAACACGTGGAGAACTCTCATTGTAAGAATATCTTGGGGCTAGAGAGATGACCTAGCAGTTAAGAGCACCAACTGCTCTTGCAGAGGAGCAGGGTTCGATCCCCAGCACCCATATGGCAGCTGAGAACCGTCTGTAACTCCAATTCCAGGAGAACTCCAGTTCCAGGGGAATCCGACACCCTCTTCTGACTTCGAGGCATTGCACGACACAGGTGCACAAACCTACATGCAGACAGTACACTCATACACATAAATAAATAAATTAAAAAAAAAGAATATCTTGGAAACACTCTTTTTAGAGTTCCTGTCTTTCCAAGCAGAAGGAGGAAAAGTTTGCATGTTGAGCTAGCCAATCCAGAGTATCTATCATAAGGTTTAAACAGAGTGCGTTTCATTTGATTAGAAAGTTCACTGTCTTGGGAATTTGGAAGATAGATCAATCAGTAAGGTCCTTGCATCACATGTATGAAATTGGTCCCCAGAACCTACTTTATTTATTTATTTATCTATTTATTTATTTTGTTTTACATATATTTTTTGTACAAGATTATGTTACAAATAGAATCTAGACCCGTGTCCCCCTCCCGACCCCCCCACCCCACCAGAGTCAATATTTCAGTCAGTTCTTTGCTGCAGTATTTTCTGTTGTTGCTCTTTCCAATAAGCATCACACCCAGCAAGGAAGATTTACAACTGGATTATTGGTGCTAGCATTCACAGATGAGGGATTCCATTGTTTGTTTTTCTGGGTCTGTGTTACTTCACTTAACATAATATCTTCCAGTTCCATCCATTTACCTGCAAAGTTCATAATGTTGTCTTTTTACTGCTGCATAGAACTCCATTGTGTAGATGTACCACATTTTCTCTATTTACTCGTCAGTTGAGAGGCATTTGGGTTGGTTCCAGCTTTTTGCTATTGTGAACAGAGCTGCAATAAACATAGCTGTGCATGTATCTCTGTGGTAAGAAGAGTCATGTGGGTATATACCCAGGAGTGGTATGACTGGGTCAGGTGGCAAGTTCATTTTGAGTCTTTCAAGGGTTCTCCACACTGCTTTCCATAGTGGCTGTACAAGTTTACATTCTCATCAGCAATGAATGAGTGTTCCCCTTTCCCCACAACCTCTCCAGCACTTGGTATCATTTGTTTTCTTGATCCTAGCCAGTCTTATCAGAGTGAGATGATATCTTAAAGTGGTTTTAATTTGCATTTCCTTTTTATTTATTTATTTATTTATTTATTTATTTATTTATTTATTTGTTTGTTTATTTTTTGGTCTTTTCAAGACAGGGTTTCCCTGTAGCCATAGCTGTCTGGAACTCACTCTGTAGACCAGGCTGGCCTTGAACTCACAAAGATCCACCTGCCTCTGCCTCCCGAGTGCTAGGATTAAAGGCGTGCGCCACCACTCCTGGCTCCTTTTTAAGATGTTTCTCAGCTATCTCTAATCCTCCCTTGTGAAGTCTCTGTTCAGCTCTTTGCTCTATCTTTTGAGTGATTCATTTGTTTTCTCCAGAACCCACTTTATTTATTTATTTATTTATTTATTTATTTATTTATTTATTTTTTGGTCAGTACCCACTTTAAAGAAAACAAAGAAGCAGATATGGTGGTGAGTACTTGTAACTTTAGTCCTGGGGAGGCAAAGGTAGGCAGAGCCCTGGGGCTTGCTGGCCGATTAGCTAGGCCTACTGGACAAGCTCCAGGCCAGTGAGACCCATCTGAAAAAGCCCTAGGTTCAATCTCAGTACTGTAAAAAACAAAACAACAAAAACAAAGTAGATGGTTCCTGAAGAGTGATCCCTGATGTCCCCTGGTCTTCATACTTGTGTACACATACATGTATACACAATAAGCACACATGTATACCAAAAGTTTACTGTCTCAATGATAATAATTTAACAGATCTTTATGCACATTAAGGTCTTAAAGTCCTGTATAACGTATAATCTCTCTCTCTCTCTCTCTCTCTCTCTCTCTCTCATGTGTGTGTGTGTGTGTGTGTGTGTATGTATGTATGTATGTGTATGTGCAATTCCATATCTCCTTTGCATTCTCAAAGGGAAATTTTTCAAATATCAGTATACAGTAGTCAATGTCTCTAAGACCTCCAGCCAGGGCAGGCTGGATAAGCTCTGTGGATACAATCCTAAAGGGTCAATATGGATTGAAGTGACAAAATGAGAAAGGAATTAAAGAGACCCTGTCACTTCATCATCAGTTTATGGAAAATGAAGGTACCTGGCCCTTTCTGTTTGGGCTAAGCAATTGCCTCTTCCTGGATAAAGAGCAAGGTGACTGGATGGATGTGCTGGGTCTGGTTTTGTTGCCTTAACACCATCTCCAGGCCATACCTACCATATCATTGCTGCTGCTGCTGCTTCTGCAGCAATAACTCACTGCTGATGCTGTTACTAATGCTGTACTACTCTTTACAAAGGGCTCTAGATGAACTGATGCCTAATTGTTCTGAAGTTCCAATACGCCAAATGGCAATTTTGAAAAATGGAAAACTTTAATTTGGCTTCCTGGACACCTTATCATAACACATGATTTAGACTTCAGGAGTATCTGGTTCATCTGCTGTTGGTTTCTTATGGATCACATTAAAATAATCAAAACCTATCTGGGGGCTGGAGAGGTAGCTCAGCAATTAAGAGGTTAGCACACAAATGGCAGCTGACACCCATCCTTAATTCCAGTTCCAGGGGATATTATGCCCTCTTCTGGCTTTCCGTGGGCATTGCATGCATGCGGTGCACTTATACATGCAGACCAACACTTGTACACATAAAATGAAAATAAATAATATCTTTATTTATTTATTTTTTGGTCTTTTTGAGACAGGGTCTCCCTGTAGCCCCAGCTGTCCTGGAACTCGCTCTATAGACCAGGCCGGCCTTGAACTCACAAAGGTCCGCCTGCCTCTGCCTCCCAAGTGCTAGGATTAAAGGCGTGCGCCACCACACCCAGCATAAATAATATCTTTAAAAGAACATATCTGGTTATTGGTATGGTATCTTGAGAATTTTTCTTTTAACCGCGTGAAACTACATACTACACTTGATCTTAGCCAAAAAGCCGAGAAGCGATACCACGTGAAACTATATAAATGATATGTGTTACAGGGTCACAATGGAGAGACCACTCACTAGACCACGTGGAGTTTAAAGTGGGGTTTATTTACAGCCAGGCCCAACACTCAGCTCAGGAGGAGTGTGGCCCCAAGAGGTGGGGAACACAGCCTTTTATAAGCACAACAACCAATCAGAGTTTAACACAACAGTTAAATGTACCAATCAAGGGGAATTGCGCAAAGCAAGCAAACCAATCAGACCACTTGGGGACTTCCTAGGATGACTCAGGGAAAATGAAACTTAATGGCATCTGAGAGCACTATCCTTGAGTTTTTATAACCCTCTATCTCATTCGGCTGGAGAGATGGCTCAACAGTTGAGAGCACTGGCTGCTCTTGCAGAGGACCAGGGTTTGATTCCCAGCACCCACATGGTGGCTAACGACCATCCATAATTCTAATTCCACAGGATCCGAGACTGTCTTCTGATCTCCTCAGGTATTGCACGACATGGATGCAGGCTCATATTTTAAAAATAAATGATATGTTATACATAACAAAAATTCCAGTTTGTTTTTAAGCTTACAGCATGTGTTTTTACATAGAATGAGCTTTTTTCTCCCATAAGCCGTTCTGGTAAAACTTCATGATTTGTTGTATTCTATGTACCTGGTCCTTTATTTTTTATTTTTTCTTAATTTTTTATTGAACTTTTGCACATTTCATTCAACATTTCTTAAATCAAATTTAGATCCTTTCCTCCTTCTACGCCCCCAACCCCACCAGAGCTCATGCATTCTGCTATAAATGTCTTGCATCTTTTTCTCAGTCTTTAAAAAAATTTTTTTGGTGCATAAATTTACTATTTTGGGCAGAAGTTTACTGTTTCAGTTAGTTATTTGAACATTTTTTTGTTTTTGTTTACTGCAAAAAATGCATTGTGACATCTGAAAATAAACTATAGATTAATTCCAAAACATGTTTAGAGATTCACCTTTTAATAGTAGAGTTCCGTGCAGGTAAAAAGAAATATTACTTTATGTTCCTAAATTACATAGCAAGTTGATGTATGTTTTAATGTCATTTTTTTATTGTAGCATCAGGTGTTATATTTACTAAAAAAGAAAAAGATACTCAGTTTGCCTTACAAATAAAAATTTGGTGCTAGAATCCACAAATGAGGGACACCATACATCATTTGTTTTTCTGGGATGTTGTTACTTCACTTAGCGTAACAGCTTCTAGTTCCATCCATTTACCTGCAAATTTCATGATGTCATCTTTCTTTACTACTGCATAGAATGCCATTGTGTAGACGTACCACATTTTCTTTATCCACTCACTGGTTGAGGGACACTTGGGTTGATTCCAGCTCTTTAATATTGTGAAAAGAGCTGCAATAAACATAGTTGTATACTTATCTCTGCTATAGGATGGATCGTTTGGATATACACCCAGGAGTGGTATGGCTGGTCAAATGGTAGGTTTATTTTTAGTCTCCTAAGAGTTCTCCACACTGCTTTCCATAGGGGTTGCACGAGTTTGGAATCCCACCAGCAGTGAATGAGTGTTCCCCTTTCCCCACAAGCTCTCTAGCATTTGGTATCCTTTGTTTTCTTGATCCTTACCAGTCTTACCAGAGTAAGATGAAATCTTAAAGTGGCTTTAATTTGCATTTCCTTAATTATTAGTGCTGTTGAACATGTAAGATGTTTCTCAGCCATCTTTACTTCTTCATTTGTGAAGTCTCTGTCCAGCTCTTTACTCCATCTTTTGATTGGGTCATTTGTTTTCTTACTCCTTTGTTTTTTTGAGTAATTTATATATTCTGGATGTTAATCCTCTGTCAGATGTATCACTGGTGAAGGTTTCCTCCCACTCTGTGGGATTTCTCTTCACTTCTTTGATCATTTCTTTCACTGTACAGAAGCTTTTGAGTTTAGTGAGGTCCCACTTGTTGATTGTTGACCTTATTTCCTGCACAGCTGCTTTCTGATTTAGAAAGTCTTTTTCTATGCCTGTATCTTGTAGGGTGCTGCCAATGTTTTCTTCTAGCATTTTCAGAGTTTCAGGTTTTGAGGTCTTTGATCCATTTGGAGTTGATTTTTGTGCAAGGTGAAAAGTAAAGGTTTAGTTTTATTCTTGCACAAATGGTGATCCAGTTTTGCCAGCACCATTTGTTGAAGATGCTGTCTTTCTTCCATTGAATCTTCTTGTCCCCTTTGTCAAATATGAGGTAGCTAAAATTGCATGTGCTCAAGTCTGGATCTTCAATTTTGTTCCATTGATCTATGGGTCTGTTTTTGTGCCACTACCAGGCTGGTTTTATGACTATATCCCTGTAATATAGTTTGAAGTATAATAATGGTATAGTAATCCCCCCTGCATTGCTCTTTTTCTCAGGGTTGATTTTGTTATCTTGGGTATTTTGTTTTTCCATATGAATTTTAGGACTTTTTGTCTAAGTCTGTGAAGAAAGTCATGGGGATTTTGATCAGGATTGCATTGTATCTGTATATTACTTTGAGTAGGATAGTCATTTTACTATAGTAATTCTTCCAATCCATGATCATAGGAGGTATCTTCTCCTATTCTATCTTCTCCCTCTCCCTCTCCCTCTCCCTCTTCCCTCTCCCTCTCTGTCTCCCTCTCCCCTCTCCCCTCTCCCCTCTCTCCTCTCTCCTCTCTTCTCTCTCTCTTTCTCTCTCACCTTTTTATCCTTTTCTAATTTTGAAAGGCAATATGACTTCATGGGTAAGGTTTGAATTTTAAATTAAATACCTCTGTGACCTAGCTCTGGGACTCTAAAGTTATTTAGCTCCTCTGGGCTTCAGCTAGCTCACTGGCAATTACTGTGCCTCTTAGGGCCACTGAGGGACTAAATGAGATAATATCTCCAAAGTGCTTAGTATAGATCATGGCACATGGTAAATGTTCATTAAATATAAACCATTCCTCTTCTTAGCCACATTGTGAAATTTTAATGAACTGGACTTGGGTTTCAATTTTAAAAGAGTTCATTTTGGGGTAAATGACATTTTTTATAGGCATATACCAATATAGTATTATCAGAGCACTTATAAATATCTCACAATAAAGTAACAGGAAACAGTGTTTACTATTAGCCCCAAAGTTCAAGTCTGCACTTTTTATAACCTAGATGCTAAAGGCACAGAATTACATCTTTTGGTACCTCATAAGTATATTAAATCTATTAAAAGTTACATTAAATAGTTTATGGCACTATGGTGATAAAAATGTATAACCTAATATAAGGGGACAAAACAAAAAAAGTAAAAGAATTTTTAGGTTTCGAAATGGTTTCCTTTAGGAAAAGTAGTTGGAAGTCTTGATGCAAGGTTTGTATATTAGGTATAGATGTTCCATTCTTGCCAGAGGCTGCAGAACAAGTGAAATCTTTCCAAAGGTGACACAGAAAACAACTATAGAAAAAGGAAGTATCCATCCCCAAGGAACTTGATTCTCCTTACCCAAAACCACAGGGATGGTGGAAGTGGCTCCCAGGATGGAGTAAGAAAAAGCTCAAGATTAAGGAAGGACATTGAGAATGTAAATGGATATGAACCACAGAGACAGCCAGCCAGAGATCCGACATCCATCAAGAAGGGTGAAGAGGCCCAAAAAGAGATCAATGATCTTTGGCCCTGGAGCCAAGGTGATTACTCAAGGAAGATTCTCTTCAGTGCCTGGTTGGCAGAGAGAAAGCATAATGTTGAGGAGGTGACTCAAAGAACAAAGACCTGAGGTCAACCAGGTGTCCTGCCTTTAAGGAACAACAGAAGAGGGTCCTGCACATGGTGATGTTTAATACCGCATGTGTATAGGCACAAATGCCAGCAGGGATGGGACATATAAGGAATCAGCTTTGATGTTACTACCGTCCCCCGAGGAAAGGCAAGAAAATCTGTCAGAATCTTGCAAAGTGCTACTAGCTAGCTTTAAAAGAGGATTCTGGGGCTGGAGAGATGGCTCAGTGGTTAAGAGCGCCGACTGCTTTTGCAGAGGACCCAGGTTAGATTCCCAGCACCTGGTGGCTAAGAACTGTCTTTAACTCCAGTTCCAGGGGAATTCGATGCCCTCTTCTGACCTCCACAGCATTGCATGACACGGGTGCACCAACCTACATGCAGACAGTACACTCATACACATAAAAAAATAAATAAAAATAAAAGAGGATTCTGTGTGGGATGTGCTGGTGCACTCCTTTAATGTCAGCCAGAGGCAGGCAGGTCTCTGTGAGATCAAGTTCCAGGCCAGCAGGGAGACCTTGTCAAAAAAAAAAAAAAAAAAGATTAACACTAATAATCTACTGTAAGGTTGTTAGATTAACCAGGGTCCATTGGATGGACCCACATTGAAGGACATTTAGAAACACAAATTAGATTCTATAGTCCTTTTTTTTTTTTTTTTTTTTGGTCTTTTTGAGACAGGGTCTCCCTGTATCCCCAGCTGGCCTGGAACTCACTCTGTAGACCAGGCTGGCCTTGAACTCACAGAGATCTGTCTGCTTCTGCCTCCCAAGTGCTAGGATTAAAGGTATGCGCCACCACACCTGGCTTATAGGCCTTATTTTGTATATGTATATAATCTTACATGTCCTTTGGCATCATATTATAAATGTGTTAAATGCTCTAATGTGCTAGACTTCTTTCACTTATAATTTTTAATGTAATTTTTTATTAACAAGTATTAGCTCTGCATATTCATGGGGTTAAGTAATCTTTCAACACATGCATATCATGTGCACTGGTCCAAACAATCTAATATTTCTTGATATTTTTCCATACTACAACGTGGCTTAGTGGTTTGTTCCTTTCAGTTGGTAGGCAATAATCCATTATGCTGATATGCTATAACAATTCATAGTCTGCTGTTGGTAAAAATTTAGATTATTTCTAATCTTGACTGTTATGAATAGTGCTTCCTTGAATCTTCTTGTTTGTTGTTAGTGGTAGTGGTGGTAAATTTGAGACAGAGTCTACACTATGTGGTTTAGGCTATCTTTGAACTCCTGATACTCCTGCCTCAGACTTCCCAGTCCTAGAATTACAGGCAAGTATCAACATACCTGGCTTCTTTGAATATTCTTCTTTAAAAAGATTCTTTGTTGGGGCTGGAAAGATGGCTCAGCAGTTAAGAGCACTGACTGCTCTTGAAAAAGACCTGGGTTTAATTCCCAGCACCCACCTGGTGGCTAAGAACTGTCTTTGACTCCAGTTCCAGGGGAATCCGACACCCTCTTCTGACCTCCGCAGCATTGCACGACATGCATACACCAATTTACATGCAGACAGTACATTCATACACATAAAAAAGTAAAAAAATAAAATTAAAAAAAGATCACACCCTTAGCCCCAACATTTAAAAATATTTATTAAAAAAAAGTTTCTTTGTTTTTTTCCTAGCACTTGGAGGCAGAGGCAGGTGGATCTCTGAGTTCGAGGCCAGTCTGGTCTACATAGTGAGTTCCAGTACAGCTGGGGCTACAGGGAGACCCTGTCTCAAAAATACCCCCCCAAAAAAGATTATTTGTTTTTAATTTACAAGTCTGCATAGGTGTTTGTGTGAATGCATGGCACATGTGTACAGATACCCAAAGAAGCCAGAACAGGGTACTAGATTTTCTAGAGCTGGAGTTACTAGCAGTTGTGAGCCACCTAACATGGATATTAGCAGTATGTTACTCCTCTGGTAAAACAGGGAGTGTTGAATGTTGGCATCCAAAGCCTTTTGTGGGTATATATTTTCACTTCTCTAGTAAATGCCTCAATTAGAATTTCTGAGTCATAAAGTAGATGGATGCTTAACTTTGTTAGATGACATTTTTCCTGCTCTATCAGCAGCACTGTGTGAAAATTCTAGTTGTGGCATATTGCCATATCTTTAATGTGAGCTACTCTAGGGCATGAATTAATATCCTTATAAGTTTTCACTTTTCACTTCTTTGGTAATTAGTGATGGTGAGCAACATTTTAGTGTTTAATTGTCATGTGTTGGTCTCAGTTTGTAAATTTTCCTTCCTTCATTTCTTCCTCCCTCCCTCCTTCCCTTTTCTTTTTTAGTGTGTGTGTGTATGTGTGTGTGTGTGTGTGTGTGTGTGTGTGTACTCACCCATGTGGGAAAGCCAGTGGTTAACATCCAGTGTCTTCCTCTATCTCTCTTATTTTTTTGAGACAAGTTCTCTTGCTTAATCTGGAACTTGCCCTTTAAGATAGACTGGCTGGCAGTGAGTCCCTAGTATCTGCCCATTTCTGCCCACCAACCCCATGCTAGGGTTACAGAGGCACTGCTTTGGGTGCTGAGATTCTGAACTCATGCTTGTGCAGCAAGTACTTTATTTACTGAGCTATCTCTGCACTCCCTTCCTCTGCCTTCTCTGTCCCTGTCTCTGTCTCTGTCTCTGTCTCTCTCTCTCTCACTCAACAATGACATTGATATTTTGATTATGATTGTGTTAACTTTATGAACAACTGTGGAAAAAGATTAGACGTCTTAAAATATTGAATGCATTCAGTGGGATATTCGTCATTTCATGTCTTAATTTCTCTCAATATTGTTCTCTACTTTTAGTGTCAAAGCCTTTTAAATATCATTGTAAATTATATCTATGTATACATGTTATTAGATCATATTTTGTAATTACTTGTTACTAGTGTATAGAAACACAATCATTTTTTATGTTGATCTTGAATTTTGTGACCTTAGTAAATTCTTTTATTAGTTTTTGGATATTTGGGGTAAATTCTAATCCTATAGTGTATATAATGCATTTACATTACTTCTTTAATATAGAATTTTACATTTTCAAGGAAAAAAACCCCTCTCCAAAATAGTAGAAAAATTAGTGGAAGTAATGATGACTGTTGAAAAAGATTAGTGAAAGGACTTCAATTCAAAAAGAAAGTGTAATGAAGCTAACCAGGCAAAAGTCACAGCTGCCTGTGCAACCTTGCTATATAGTGCGGCCTGCATTGCATCCACTGGCCATGTATTCATCTCTTAAATTCTTAGCCTCCATTCCCTTAGAATGGGCCATTATTTGGAGAGAGGGCCTTTACAGAGATCATTAACATAGGGTCATTGTGATGAGCCCTAGTCTAATATGACTGATGTCCTTATTCAAAGGTGAAATCTGCGGGACATCATGAGGAACCGAGTTCTGATCCCAGCATCCATATAACAAGCCAGGCAGGTGTCCCATAAACTCATGTAACTCCAGCCCCTAGGAATCTGGCCAACACCCACCTCCCCCACACATAAATAAATCTTTTTTAAAGGTGTAATTTGGACACAACATCCATCAAGGAGAATGCCATGTAAACGTGAAGATGGCCATGAACAAGCCAGGGGGAGGCTGCAGGCTGGAGGAGACCCTTCACAGCCCGCAGGAGGAACAAGCCAGGGGGAGGGGTGGAGGCTGGAGGAGACCCTTCACAGCCCGCAGAAGGAGCGAACCAGGGGGAGGCTGCAGGCTGGAGGAGACCCTTCACAGCCCTCAGGAGGAGCAAGCCGGGGGCAGGGTGGAGGCTGGAGGAGACCCTTCACAGCCCTCAGGAGGAACAAGCCAGGAGGAGGGCTGCAGGCTGGAGGAGACCCTTCACAGCCCTCAGGAGGAGCGAACCAGGGGGAGGCTGCAGGCTGGAGGAGACCCTTCACAGCCCGCAGGAGGAACAAGCTTGAACTTTAATGTCTTCATAAAGTCCAGAGATATTCTTCTAAAAGATCAAAGGGAGTCATCTTAGCTATTTTGGGTTACCTATTGATCTCTCATGATCTGTTTTTCTTGTGTTAACCTAAGTATAATTGAACATACTTTTAAGAGCTGAAAAGCTCAGTTTCTTCACATTACCATTGATTTTCATTTTAAAAGACAAAGTTAATTCATTTTTCTCCTCTAGCTGAAAATCAGAATCATTTGAAGATCTTTCATGTAATTTTTACTACAGTGATGATAAGGATTATAACAAATCTACAAGTTAAAATTTAAATATTGATGTCTTTGTAATAGTTGGGTTCTTCATGTATTCATATGATGTATCTCTTCTGGTTACTTAGTTGTTTCAGTTTTTGAAACAAGTTGAGAGGTTTTCATCATGTTCCTCCTTTCCTTTGGTTTATGCAGACTTATCATTTTATTATTTATTTATTTGCTTTTAATCACTTTTCATTTCTAGCTCTCATGGGGTAGGGTGGGGCAGGGAGGAGGGCACAGCTCTAGACAATGCACAGAGCTTCAATAAAACATTAGCTTAAAAAAATGAAAAAAGAAAGTCTTTTTAAAAAAAATCACTTTTCATTTCTGAAGAAGTCCATTCATAGCCAAAGAGAATCATACCGACCTGAAGAGAAATGGAAACTCAGGGCAGCTGTGCTCTTCCTCTGTCTTAGATTCCCCTGCAGAGGCCTAACTATACCCTTAGTCCTGAACACCCCTTGCATGCACTTCACATCTTTTTAGACTTGCTGTCTCCAGAAACTTTGGTCTAGTATTATTCTGACCAACAGATATGTAGTTCTGGATGGTGCCTGTGTCAGGTAGGCACCACCAGACAACACTCTGCTGCCTGCTGTAGTCTGGGGGGTTCTAGTGTTACGTATGCATGGCCACAGCTGCCTGCTCCTGTTTGACTCTCATCTCCCTCCCTTCACCTCTTTCTCAGAGCTTCGTTTTTGGACTGGAATCCTGAGAAGTTTTGGTACCTGCATGGTGCCCATTTATGATGATCAGTATAAGTATTACAGAAAGGTGCTTGGGGAGATCTCTCAGCAGGTAAGAGCAGAGGTGTACACCACTTGCACACCACACACACCATATACACGCACACACACACACACAAACACACAAACACACAAAATCTTTTTGAAAAGATTTTTTTCTAGGAATTTATTGTCTAGTAAGCTGCTGATTTCATGTATATTTAATTATTTTTCATTTTTAAGTCATATAATTTAAAGACAGAGCTATGATATGGCCACAGAATGAAGCTTGTGGAAATAGATTTGTTATTTGCAACACCCTGGCTAGCAGCAGATGACCCTGATGGCAAGGATTCTCATTCTTCTGTTTTCTAATATGTTTAAGAACTATAAGATATTAACTTGGGCTCATAATTTCATGCTGTCATGTATAATTAACTATGCCAAGGATATCTTCTGAGAAGCAGAACTCAAGAGGACATTTTAAGTTTTGGCGTACTCTGGATCTTGAATGCACTCCCCCCCAATCCATATGATAAAGGCTTGGGTCACAGGGTAGTGCTATTGGGAGGTGATAAAACATTTGACAGGAGGTTCTTGGGTCCTTGGGAGCATGCCCGCAAAGGGGCTTGTGATATCCTAACCCTTCCTCTTTTGTCTTTCTCCCTGGCTTGTGATAGAGGCAGTTTTGCTCTGTTCCATGCTCTCACTGTGATGTGCTGCCTCACTACAGACCCAAAACAACAGGGCCAACTCACCATGTACTAGAAATTCCACAAACTGGGAGTCCAAATAAACCTTTTATGTTTGTAAATTTATTATCTTATGTATTGTGTTGTAGCACTAACAAGCCCACTAACTTAGGTATAAAATATTTATTTGGGTGTCATAAATGTTTGGGGAAACAATGAAGAGCAAAATGGATTGGTAAGGCAAAGCATTCAGACCATGACATAGATCTGATGATTATGAAACTAGAGAGCAAGGAAGCAAATTAGATAGTGCTCCATACTGCAGTGTGGTGAATTCATTTTACCCAATCCAGCAAGGCATGCTGAAACAAGCTGCCTGCTCAAAGAGTCTCAAGTTGTACAGAAATGAACAGCTTAAGGGAGGCTCAGTCCTGTCAGGGGAATACCTGAGTAGACCAAGGGCTCTGCTAGCACATGAGATGGAGCCTGTCAGGAGCCTGTACTCTGTGCATCTGAATGGGAAGGCTTGCTATTTCTTTCCTCTTTCTTTCCCTCCCTTCCTTCTTTTCTTCTTTCTCTCAGTCCTTCCTTTCATCCTTCTCCCCTTTCTTTTTTCTTCTTTCTTCTTTCCTCCTGAAATGGAATCATGTGTAACCTAGTCTAATCTCAATCTCATAATTCTCCTGCCTCAGCATCTCGAGTGCTAGGATTACAGATGAGAATATTTTTCTTTTTTTTTTTTATTTATTTCTGTATGTGTATGAATGTACTGTCTGCATGCAAGTTTGTGCACCCGTGTCGTGCAATGCCGCGGAGGTCAGAAGAGGGTCTCGGATTTCCCTGGAACTGGAGTTCTCCTGGAATTGGAGTTTCAGACGGTTCTTGGCCGCCATGTGGGTGCTGGGGATTGAACCCGGGTCCTCTGTAAGAGCGGTCAGCGCTCTTAACCGCTAGGCCATCTCTCCAGCCCACTAATATCATTTTATAAACAGAAAACCAAGTCTCAATTGATCGAGGAGCTTGCCCTAGGGTACACAGATAAGAAGAGGTTGAGCTGGCACAGACACCTAGACAGATTCTAGAGGCCTCACTTTTAATCAGGACACTATACAGAGTCTCTTCATTGTATAGATATTGGTACAAGTTGGCCTTACAATGTGATGTTGTAATTCAAGCTAAATTTTTCCATAAATTCCTGTAGTTACAGAGGCTGAGTGTATAAGAAGAGCCAGTTATGAAGTGCTAGACGGATTCCACCAGGGATTATTAAGGGAGAGGATCGGTGAGGGGCAGAGGATATGAACAAGGAAAATATTTATTTAAGGCTTAGTCACCTGGACAAGGGTGGACACATCAGTAACACATCCTTCCTTCTTTTCATGGATTTAATGCCTGAGGCAATTGTTTGGTGACTTTGTCCCTCTCCCATAAAAAAATGTAAGACCAATGTTTAAGGGTGAAAAGGCTATAGAAGTCATCCCAGGAGCTGGATAATCTGATTCTGAGTCTTAATGCCAATAATTCAAGGGAGAATCNACAACGCACAACACACACACCACCAAACCACACAACACACACAAAATTCTTTTGGGAAAAAGATTTTTTTTTCTTAAAAAAAAAAAAACTTTATTTGTGTGTGTGTGTGTTGTGGTATAAGTAAAGCCTGACCGAATCACACCACTGGCATGCAATGCTATATTTTTAATTTATTTCTTCCAAGATTTTTAAGTTCCATATAATTTAAAAAGACAGAAAGCTTGAGTGATTATCCGGCCCAGAATGAAAGCTGTGGAAACTAACTGATAGATTTGTTATTTGCAACACCCTGGCTAGCAGCAGATGACCCTGATGGCAAGGATTTCAATTCTTCTTTCTTTCTACTATATGTTTAAGGAACTATAAGATATTAACTTGCTTACATAATTTCATGGGCTGTCAGTCATAATTAACCTAATGCCGACAGAGGGATATCTTCTGAGACAGAGATACGTCCAAAGATCATTTTAATGTTTTTTGCGGCCGTACTCTGGATCTTGAATGCACTCCCCCCCAATCCATATGATAAAGGCTTGGGTCACAGGGTAGTGCTATTGGGAGGTGATAAAACATTTGACAGGAGGTTCTTGGGTCCGGTCTGGTGGAGCTTGCCCGCAAAACGGGGCTTGTTGATATTCTAACCCTTCCTCTTTTGTCTTTATTTCTCCCTCTGGGCTTGTTGTATCAGAGTCTGCTTGTCCATGTTCTCAAATGGTGTGCGCTCCAACCCTCCTCACTCGGGATTTAGCTATGCAGCCACGTACAAACCACACCAGAACATCACATCGATGGCACTGAAAATGCTCACCAAAATTGGTACTAGCAACTTCCATAAAAGCTGGTTTGCTTTAGTGTCATAAATTATCTTAAATGTACTCTTTTGCTCAGACTAACTGGTTAGTTAAAATTTATTTATCTTTAGTGTGTCATTGGCTTGCCGCGAAAACCAAGCCCACTAACTTAGGTATAAATATTATATTTGTAGGTGTTCATAATATTGGGGAAACAATGAAGAGCAAATGGATTCGGTAAGGCAAAGCATTCAGACCCATGACATAGATCTGAATGATTATGAAACTAGAGAGCAAGGAAGCAAATTAGATAGTGCTCCATACTGCAGTTGTGAATGGTAATCATTTTACCCAATCCAGCAAGGCATGCTGAAACAAGCTGCCTGCTCAAAGAGCTCCAAGTTGTACAGAAATGAACAGCTTAAGGGAGGCTCAGTCCTGTCAGGGGAATACCTGAGTAGACCAAGGGCTCTGCTAGCACATGAGATGGAGCCTGTCAGGAGCCTGTACTCTGTGCATCTGAATGGGAAGGCTTGCTATTTCTTTCCTCTTTCTTTTCCCTCCCTTCCTTCTTTTCTTCTTCTCTCAGTCCTTCTTCTTCATCCTTCTTCTTCTTTTTTCTTCTTTCTTCTTTCCTCCTGAAATGGAATCATGTGTAACCTAGCTTAATCTCAATCTCATAATTCTCCTTCGGCCTACCAGCATACTTCGGCACGGGCTAGCAGGATTACAGGCGCACCTTTTATACAGCCAGAGGATGAGACAGTCATTTTTTCTTCATTTTTTTTCTTCTTTCATTAATTTCTCGCTGGCAATGTCCTAATTGAAATGTTTTACTGTCTGCATCCAGGATCTCAGCTCGCTGCCCACCCGTGACGGATTTTTGTGGGCAAGATCATTTCGGTTCTTATAACTCCTGAGAACATAGATACAAATAGAAAACAACCTCGTGGTCCCTTAGCCGAGGTCCACCGAAGAGAGAAGCAGGTCATCCGGTTATCTATCCCTGGAAACTGGATAGTCCTCCCCAATCCTGGAAGGTCTGGCACGCTTACTGAGAGCGGTTCATTCGACTTTAACTGCTGCGGATGTGGCGTAGGTGCATCACGAAGGGAACTTCCGAAATCCCCTTACGGTCTCCTGTGGTTTGAACGGAAGCGCATGGGGATTGGAGAGCAGACGCTCTTAACCGCCTTCAATTTAGGCCAATCATCTGATCCCAGCCCCAGAATGTAAAGCTATTTTGGTATTTTTAATAGCATTAAAAAAGCTATAAGTGTCTCTTGGGGCATATTTGGAGATCAAATTGGCTTCTAGTGGTTCAAGAGCATCTGATCCATCTGCTTCTTTGCAGATTTGGACCCAAGGTTTGATTCACTCAGGCCACATAAACTCGTCGTCGTGCATGGCAGCTAAGATATTACGCTTCTCTCTTAACTCCTGAGAGTCCGAGGGATAAATTGGCCACGAACACCCCTACTCTGCTTTCCTTCCAGGGCATTTGCACGACACAAGTGCATACTGCACATACATGCAGACAACTACACTCAATACACATAAATAACAATAATAACTTAACAAACTAATTTTTTAAAAAAGGCCAGTTTCTAAGTGTGCCCATCCATTTGGGAGGAAGAAAAAATACCTTTAGATACAGATATTTTAAAAAAGGAATGAAAATCCTAAAAATCGAATGTTACACAAATAACTAGGATCTCAAAAGTTAGCGAACGCGAACAATATAAAGTTAAACCAAATGAGGGAGTAGGAAGGCTCAATAATTAAAAATGAAGACCAGAAAAGTTGAAAATAACCCATTATTAGTATACTAGTGTAGCTATCAATTTGTTCCATCGGAAGAGAAGACACAGACCAGCATGCATAGTCTCTATTACAAAGCTTTAAAAAAAGATAGGGATTAAATTTACCTGGTCGAAGAAGGACGGATAAAAGGAATCGCGACTTGTCACAACAAATTCTGATAACACAACAGCCATCATAAACCGAATTTTGGCTAAAAACAAAAATAAAAAAAAAAAAAAAAAAAAATAGCCGGCGTGGTGGTGCACGCCTTTAATCCTAGCACTTGGGAGGCAGAGACAGGCGGATCTTTGTGAGTTCAAGGTCAGCCTGGTCTATAGAGTGAGTTCCAGGACAGCTGGGGCTGCAGGGAGACCCTGTCTTAAAAAAAAAAAAAAAAAACAATCCCCCCAGCATAACCCACATATGGTAGGTATTTTTAAAACCCTAACAGAACATTGTGAAAAAGTATATGTCGTGATTATGAAAACAGATTAAATATCAATTTTCTGGAAAAACATATTGTATCAAAAGTAGCTCAAAAAAGAAATAGAACATTTACATAAGATGTTAAGAAGGGGCCTCCCCATTCATGGAATGAGAATAATGGAACCTGAAGCCTGAACAAGAAAGGAAAATCTGGATAATTTTACCTGGGAACACAGGCACAAGTGCAGCTGGATATGTGATCTGAACATGTATTTGCCATTTCTAGCGCTGAGAACACATAGAGAGAACCTGGTTTTCTGGTGTCTTTGGAGTGGGTGGGTGTTGGGCTTGCTGGATTAGGTTCTAGTCCAGAACCATCACACTGGTGTTCTAAGTCAGAGTATGATGGTCAGGTTGGCCTATGTAGCAGACTCAGTTGCCCCCTCTATATCCTTAGATATGTTGAAGTCCTAACCCCCAAATCTATGAATGAAGCCTTATTTGGAAATAAATGATCAATTTAGTATGAGTCATCAGAATGATCCTTGAATCAATATGATTGATGCTCTTGTTAAAAGGACTATGTAAAATTTTATACCCCTGAAGAAGACATCAGAAGATAGAAAAACCTCCCATGCTAATGGATTGGGAAAATTAATATAGTAAAAATGTCCATTCTATCCAAACTATTGTACATATTTAATGCAATCCCAATTAAAATTCCCAAGAGTTTCTTCACAGGCTTGGGAAAAAAAAGTCCTTAATTTCATATGGAAAAATAAAAGACCCTGAACAGCCAAAGCAACCCTGAGCGGAAAGAGCAATACAGGGGGTATCTCTATACTAGACTTCAAACTATACTACAGGACTATAGTCATAAAAACAGCCTGGTATGGGTACAAAAACAGACCTGCTGACCAATGGAACAAAACTGAAGATCCAAACTTGAGCACATACAATTTCTGCCACCTCATATTTGACAAGGGGGCCAGATGACACAATGGAGGAAAGAGCATCTTCAGTAAGTGGTGTTGACAAAACTGGATCACCTCTTGTAGAAGAATGAAATTAAACCCCTACCTCTCGCCCTGTACAAAAATCAACTCCAGGTGGATCAAAGACCTCAACGTGAAACTCAAAACTCTGAAGGCAATAGAAGAAAAAGTTGGCAGCAGCCTATAAGACATAGGCATAGGAAAAGACGTCCTAAATTAGACAGCAGCTGTGCAAGAATTAAGGTCCACAATTGACAAATGGGACCTCATTAAACTCAAAAGCTTCTGCACAGCAAAAGAAACAATAAAGGAAGTGAAGAGAAAACCCACAGAGTGGGAGAAAACCTTCACTGCAGATACATCTGACAAAGCATTGATTCCAGAATATATAAACAACTCAAAAAACAAAGAAGAAAACAAATGACCCACTCAAAAGATGGAGCAAAGAGCTGAGTAGAGACTTCTCAAGCGAGGAATTAGAGATAGCTGAGAAACATCTTAAAAAGTGTTCAACATCACTAATAATTAAGGAAAAGAAAATTAAAACCACTTTGAGATAATCATCTCAATCCAATAAGACTTGCTAGGATCAAGAAAACAAATGATACCAAGTGCTGGAAAGGTTGTGGGGAAAGGGAAACACTCATCCACTGCTGGTGCGAATGTAAACTCATAGAGCCACTATGGAAAGCAGTGTGGAGAACCCTTGGAAGACTCAAAATGAGCTTGCCACCTGACTCAGTCATACCACTCTTGGGTATATACCCATAAGACTCATCTTACTGCAGAGATACATGCAGTAATGTTTATTGCAGCTCTCTTCACAAAAGCAAAGAGCTGGAACCAACCCAAGTGCCCCTCAACTGAGGAGTGGATAGAGAAAATGTGGTACATCTACACAATGGAGTTCTATGCAGCAGTGAAGAAAGATGACATCATGAACTTTGCAAGTAAATGAATGGAGCTAGAAGATATCATGCTGAATGAAGTAACACAATCCCAGAGAAACAAACGATGAGTGGTATCCCTCATCTGTGGATGCTAGCACCAATTACCTAATTGTAAGGCAAACTGAGCAACATTAATGTGATCTGAAAACAACTGTGCTCTTATATTGTGAATCTCTTAAAAAATAAATAATTTTAAAAAAGGATTATGTAGACAGATACACTCACATTGGGAGGATTGTAATGACAGAAGTAAAAGCCCAGTTATGCTTCGGACCGTTATGAAGCTAACTGAAAGGAGGGAAGCAGATTCTCCTTTATAGCCCTCAGAAGGAAACAACTCCCAATGCTTTGGTTTTGGAAATATGGCTTCCAGATTCATGAGACTATACATTTCCATTGTTTCAGCTAGACCTCATTTGTGGTACTTGGTTAAATCAGTTATAGAAAAGCAATACTTTACTCATGAACTCATGATCTTTATTCCAAAGCAAGATGAAATCCCTCCTGCTAGAACCTCCTAGGACTGGGGCAAAGCTGGGTCAAGTTGAGGTCTTCCAAGTGCTGTCTGTTAAGCTGGATACTTTCCTAGGCATTCAGGTTTAAGGGAAACCTAATTGCCTAGGTTACTATTGCTATCTTGTATGAGCATCATGAAGTAGAAATCTTGGAAGGGCACCAAAGAGGATGCCACTCTCCACACCCAGTACTATATCTTGGGGAGATGCACACTTTTCCTTGGCTAACAGGTTTGGCTGGTGTGCAAGCACTTCCTCTCCTAACGCCTATACAAATCTACAAAGCTAGAGATGTAACTCTTGGCTGGACCATGTAAAGAAATTTTACCTTGAACACCAAATATGCAGAAATGCCAGGATGGAGTGCATTTTTCAAATTATATTAAGTATTTTAATTGCTTTAACCATGGTCTTCTATAGTTCAAGCTGGCCTCAAATTGGCTATGTAGCTGATCCTTCAACCTACCTACACCTCCTGAGTGCTAGGATTACAGGCATGCACCACCACACTTCTTTTTATGTGCACCTATGGCTTTGTGCACACTCGACAAGCACTTACTGACTAAACAAGCCCCCCCCTTAACATTTTATTTCAAAATAATTATTGATGCATAGGAAATTGCTTTTCCATTTGTTCTGAAATGTCAAATAGGATAGTTGGAATGTATATTAGTTTGCTCACAACTAGTTTACAAAAACTATGCAGCTAGGACAAGAGAAATGTGTTATCTTGCTATTCAGAGAATAGAAGTCCAAGACAAAGGCATGAGCTGGTTTAATTCCTTTGGAGGGAGAAATTTTTTTCATGCCTGGATTCTTGTGGTTTGCTAGAAGTCTTAGGCATTTCTTATTTTGAAGAGGTTTGAACTCCTGGGACAAACAGTCTTTAAGAATAATCTATATAGCTGCCATTAAAATTAAGTTCATAGCTGCAGGGACAAAAAGAAATAGACTTAATTGAAAAAAAATGTGAGTTGTGTTAGCAATATGCTACCCCCTCAAAACATACTGATACACACTTGCCCAGCCCTACACACAACATTGATCTGAGCAGGGCTCCAGCCAGGGAAAACATAGGCTCAGTTTGGGGTATGGAAGTGTTTGGGTTCCCAACTCCTGCCATTTGGCAGCAGATAGGATCAGGCTGCACAGAGAAGAGGTCCTGTACTACCTTGCTGTGCCTCCTGTGCTCTCTACCTCCTTGAGAGCTTCCCATATGCAGTGCTCTTTGTGTGGCTGCATGGGGCTGGTTCCTTCTCATTCATGTCCCCATTAACCACTGTCTTTCTAAATCTTCACAATGCTTCTTTTTCAATTTTAATTTTTTATTTATGTTTGTTGCTAACTTTCTTCCATTAAACTCTATGACAGCAGAGAACAGTTTGTGCCCATGGTGTTTGTTGAATGTGTAAATAGATGAATGAATGAAGTTATGACTGAGGGATGGTGGTACCAAAGATACATTGTTCTGGTTTCAGTACCTTTTTACAAGGTCAGAAACTATATATTTTCTGCAGATTCTGTTAATACAGCTAGCACATATTGTAAACTATTTCCACCTAAAGATGTAAAGGGTGTTATGTTTTGTTCTGCCACCTCTCCTCTCCTGTATCTACATATGGGTGGTGACTCGGTAAAAATTTGGTACTTCTAGTGGTTGTGGTGGTGCATACCTTTGATCCCAGCACTCGGGAGGCAGAGGCAGGCAGATCTCTGTGAGTTCAAGGCCAGCCTGGTCTATATAGTGAGTTCCAGCCAGCTGGGGCTACAGGGAGACCCTGTCTCAAAAACAAACAAACAAACAAACAAACAAACAAAAGTTTTGGTGCTTTCATTGGATGCGCAAAGGAAAGATTTTACAGCAAGGCCATGTTTGACTTTCAAAACTCCTAATATTTCACTCTAAATTAATCAGCCATTGAATCATTTCTTTTTCTGTCTTGTATACTATCAATATTTGACTTTGTTCTGCATGAGGGAAAAGGTAATATTTTAAACAGGGTAAGGCTTCCTTTCAATTTTTTAAAAGAAACTAGGCATAACTTTTTAGGTACAGTTAGATTCTGAAGTTTAGCAGCTGTGTTTTATTGAAATGTAATCCATGGGACTGAGTGTGTGTGTGTGTATGTGTGTGTGTGTGTGTGTGTGTGTGTGTGTGTGTTTGGCATTTGTGTGGGTGTGCACATACCCATGTATACACATGTAAGGAGGTCAGAGGAACAGGTAGGGTGTCTGCTATTGCTTCCTACCTTATTGCCTTGAGACAGGGTCTCTCACTGAAAAAGAAACAGCATTTTGGCTAGGCTGGTGAGCCAGTGAGTTCTCCGGATTTCCCTCTGTCTACCCACAATGCTGGGGTTATGGGTACTTGCAGTTATGCCCCACTTTTTATATAGGTGCTGGAGATTCAAACTCATCATGCCTGTGAAGCTCTTATCCACTTAGCCATCTCCCTAGCCCTTCCATTGGAGTCTTAACAGTGATCTGCTATTGTGAGTGTCAGAAAAATTTACAGGATCTTAAAGCTATCTTTCTAATTACTTATTATTTATTTATTTATTTCGTGGGCATGCACTCAGGTGGAGGTCAGAGGACAATGTCTAGAAGTCAGTTCTCTCTTTGTACCATGTGAGGTTCTAGGAAACTGAAGCCGGATTGTCGAGATTGATGGTAGGCACCTTTACCATTTTGCCATCCCCTTCAAAGTTATCTTTTTTGTTTATTTGGTTTTGGTCTTTTTGATAGAGGGTCTCCTTGTAGCCCCAGCTGGTCTGGAGCTCAGTATGTAGACCAGGCTGGCCTTGAACTCACAGAGATCTACCTGCCTCTGGCTCCTGAGTGCTGGGGTTAAAGGCATGCACCAGCATGCCTGGATTCAAAGTTACATTTTAATGCATGCGATTAGGGTAACAGTCTGCTGAAAAAGAAGCACAAATTGCTAATAGCATGTATTTCCCTCTTATGCTATTAGGAAGATGGTGGGTAGTGGAAGGGAGATTGAAGAGAATGATCCCTGGATCTTAATATGTCTAAATCTTTGGGAAAATACCCAGAATTAAATGAATACAGTGATAAGTACCAAACTTAATCTGAGCCACTTAATGATTTTCTATTTAGATTATTTCAACTCCATTACAGTGTAATTTAATTACTGCTAGAGGAAACACAGCTTAGATCATGGATTTCTTGGTATTCATTAATTGTTCCAGTGAAAACTCTGTTTCAGCTCTGAACATAATCCATTCAACACTTCTAAGTTCTTGACCTTATCGTGTCTCTTTTGTTCTCACTATAAAATTATACTCAACTATTTTGTGACACTTGGTTTAAGCTTCGTTCCCTCTAGCAATCTTTCTCAGACTGATGCTGCTGATTCACAGTGTGTTCAGTCACATAGAAACAGTTTCTCAAGAGGAACTACTCAAACATTGCCCTAACCCTGTTCTTTTTTATTTCATTTTTTAACAATAAGTAATAAGTTTTGAGTACAAGCATCCTTCATGTAAAACCAATTTGCAAGCAGCTATGCCCAAACCTACACAGCCCAAGGCTCCCACCATCCAGCTGGTGGGGCTTATATGTACAATCATGTTGATCAAATAAGTGTCCAGTCTATATTGCTGTAGTTTCGCCATTCACCCCAATCGCAGCCCTTACATTCTACCACACCCCCTCTTCCGCAGATTGTTCCCTAGGCTTAGAAAAGGGGCACAGGTGGGCGAGAAGCAAAACAGTCTACTTTCTCTGGAGCTGTCATTTTGGACTCTGGTCAGTTCAGGCTGTTTCCTTTCATGGGTTGACAGTTTGTCCAGGAATAACTTTTCAATCCTACTAATGAAGCACAAGCAATATAAGTATTTAAACAGTACTAATTATTATGGTAGGTTACTTTGGTATAGACACAGATGTTTGGATGGTATGCTAATCCATGAATTATAGCTTTTCTGTAAAAGATGACAAGGTTTTACTGTGGCTTATAACTTCTCCTAACCACTAAAGGATGTAAGCTTGTGGCATCAGCCGTGAATTATTCCTCCAAGGAGAGACCCAACCCTGTTCTTAAAAAGCCCCAGATACTGTCTAATATACCCCAAATTGGTAGCTCTTTGTCCTGGCTATACATCAGAATTTCCTGGGGAGATTTTAAACATGAATACACACACACACACACACACACACACACACAGACATACACACATACAGACACACACACACTGAAAAAAATAAATGTAAAAAAAAGAAGTGGGGAGTGTATGGTGGATTAAATTTGAGGCCTTGTATATGCCAGACAAGCCCCTACCATTAAACTACACTTCCAGCTCTAAGAAGTTATTTTGAAAAAGTTGAAGAACTTTTAATTTGGGAGCTGTTTTCTAGACTAACTAAATCAGATTCTCTGAAGATGAGGGTTCCACAGTTTGGTTTTTTAATATTCAAGATAAGTTAAATACTTACTCAAGAGCGAGACTCTGCTTTAAACAAAGCAGAACTCTCACATTGCCTACTACATGAATAGCTACGTGCATTGTGTCTCTCCCTTCTCTGTGGATTACCTTCATATTTTTAATTATTTACTGCCAAACTTGGTCTAAAATTACAATAAGATAAGTGGGAGAGAGAAGGAGGGAGGGTAAAGAGACACAGGAAAGCAGACGATTTTTACAATTTTAACTAAAGCATATTAATATAAGGTTTATTTTCTATTGGTTGTTGATCTTACCATGCCTAATATAAATTAAACTCTATCACAGTTATGTGCCTGTAGGAAAGACCAGCGTATGTAAGGCCCAGTGCTCTATGTGGTTTTCAGCAGTCACTCGGGTCTTGAAATGTCTGCTGCATAACAGGGAGGACTGTTTTCTCTCTTCTTTCTTTTGATATGTAGAGCTCACAGAATCAGGAGTTTTATAGTTGTATTAGTCAAGATTCTCCAGAGAATTGGATCCAATATGATACAGATATTATTTGTATCTATAAAGGAAATGAGTTCATGTGGTTATAGAGGCTGAGAAGCCCAACAACATGCAGGAGAGATAGTGGTGTGATTTCATCAGTATGAAGGCCTGAGAATGCTAGAGTCAAGACTGAGTCCCAAACCCCCAAATCCACGAGTGCTAATGTCTACAATCAAGCAGAGAGGAAATTTGCTCTTCTTTGGGCTTTACATCCAGATTAGGCTTTCAACAGATTGGTGAAGCCAACCACATTAGTGAGGTTGATCTGTTTCCTCTAGTTGGCAGGTTTAGATGGTAATCTAGGCTAGAGAGAGTCTCAGACCAGAAGCATTGTTTTACCATCTATCTAAGCAGCTCTGAACCCAGTCAAGGAGACATTATAACCTTTACCATCCCAAGAGCTAAAGCCTAAGGCTCATTTCTTCTCATTTATCATGGAAATCTACTGCAAAGGACCTGACTTATTGAGCCCTTAGGCTAAGAACTATTATGAAAATGTCAGGATTTACTAACCTCAAGATTTTTGGAAGATAATTTCTTGGAAAGTAGATAAACCAGACTCTTTTGTTTTGAATACAGATCAAGTGAGCTCATAGATGACTGGATTGGCTGTGATAGAATGGGTGTGATCTCTGCACTGAAGTCAGTCACCCAAGGCCAGCTCCTGTAATGTTAGGTATGTCTTAGCACTTCCTCTCATATAAGACATTTTTATTTGCAAAGATGTATCAAATAATGCCTTCCAGGCTTGTTTTGAGGATTAAGTTGGGTAAATATTTATGAAAGCAAGTGAGGCATAACTAGTTTAATTTTTACAAAAGTTATTACAATTGTGAGAATTTATTTAAAAAGCTGAAGTGACTTAAAACATAAAGAGAAAAAGGACAATTTTGCATTTGAGTGAATATTTACTTATCATATGAATTCTAATGATTTTGTTAACTTTTTTTTTTTTTTTTTTTTTTTGAGACAGGGTCTCCCCCTATAGCCTCAGCTGGCCTGGAACTCACTCTGTAGACCAGGCTGGCCTTGAACTCAGAGATCTTCTTGCCTCTGCCTCCCAAGTACTGGGATTAAAGGTGTGTGCCACCACGCCCAGCTTAAAGACGGTTCCTAGCCTCCATGTGGATGCTGGGAATCAAACCTGGGTCCTCGGGGAGGGCAGTTGGTGCTCTCGAGCCATCTCTCCAGCCCCAATTTTGTTAACTTTAAATTTTTTTATTATTTTAAAATTTTTATTTATTTATTTATTTTTTTTTGTATGTGTATGAGTGTACTGTCTGCATGTAGGTTTGTGCACCCGTGTCGTGCAATGCCGCGGAGGTCAGAAGAGGGCATCGGATTCCCCTGGAACTGGAGTTCTCCTGGAATTGGAGTTACAGACGGTTCTTAGCCGACATGTGGGTGCTGGGGATCGAACCCGGGTCCTCTGCAAGAGCAGTCGGTCCTCTTAACCGCTAGGCTATCTCTCCAGGCCCTATTTATTTATTTTATGTGTATGAATGTACTGTGTGCATATAGGTCTGTGCACCCGTGTCGTACAATGCCGCGGAGGTCAGAAGAGGGCGTTGGATTCCCCTGGAACTGGAGTTCTCCTGGAATTGGAGTTACAGACGGTTCTTAGCCGACATGTGGGTGCTGGGGATCGAACCCGGGTCCTCTGCAAGAGCAGTCGGTCCTCTTAACCGCTAGGCTATCTCTCCAGGCCCTATTTATTTATTTTATGTGTATGAATGTACTGTGTGCATATAGGTCTGTGCACCCGTGTCGTACAATGCCGCGGAGGTCAGAAGAGGGCGTTGGATTCCCCTGGAACTGGAGTTCTCCTGGAATTGGAGTTACAGACGGTTCTTAGCCGACATGTGGGTGCTGGGGATCGAACCCGGGTCCTCTGCAAGAGCAGTCGGTCCTCTTAACCGCTAGGCTATCTCTCCAGGCCCTATTTATTTATTTTATGTGTATGAATGTACTGTGTGCATATAGGTCTGTGCACCCGTGTCGTACAATGCCGCGGAGGTCAGAAGAGGGCGTTGGATTCCCCTGGAACTGGAGTTCTCCTGGAATTGGAGTTACAGACGGTTCTTAGCCGACATGTGGGTGCTGGGGATCGAACCCGGGTCCTCTGCAAGAGCAGTCGGTCCTCTTAACCGCTAGGCTATCTCTCCAGGCCCTATTTATTTATTTTATGTGTATGAATGTACTGTGTGCATATAGGTCTGTGCACCCGTGTCGTACAATGCCGCGGAGGTCAGAAGAGGGCGTTGGATTCCCCTGGAACTGGAGTTCTCCTGGAATTGGAGTTACAGACGGTTCTTAGCCGACATGTGGGTGCTGGGGATCGAACCCGGGTCCTCTGCAAGAGCAGTCGGTCCTCTTAACCGCTAGGCTATCTCTCCAGGCCCTATTTATTTATTTTATGTGTATGAATGTACTGTGTGCATATAGGTCTGTGCACCCGTGTCGTGCAATGCCGCGGAGGTCAGAAGAGGGTGTTGGAACTGGAGTTCTCCTGGAATTGGAGTTACAGACAGTTCTCAGCCGCCATGTGGTGCTGGGGATCGAACCCAGGTCCTCTGCAAGAGCGGTCAGCGCTCTTAACCGCTAGGCCATCCCTTATTTTTATTTATGTCTATGTTTATATGTGTATATCTGTGTGTGGGTATGTTCCCATGAGTGCAGGTGCCTTTGGAGACCAGAGGTGTTGGATTCCTCTGGAGCTGCAGTTACAGGCAGTTGTGAGCCACCCAACATGGGTACTGGGAATAAAACTCTTCTGCAAGAGCAGCACATTCTCCTACAGCTGAGCCGTCTCTCCAGCCTGGTTATTTTTTTATTGTGTGTGTATATGCCTCTATAACAAATGTGTGTGAAAACAGATGAACCTGTGACACAGCATGCTTTTAGATGTCAGAGGAAACTCCTCTACTCCTTGGGTCTTGGGGATCAGGCTTGGATAGCAAGTGCTTTCACCTAGCTATCTTGCCAGCCCAGTTCTAATGATTCTCAAATATTCTTTCTCAGTGTCAGCTAGCTGAACTTGGTCATTTGGAGTAACAAGTGTTTCTCAAGTGCTTTCCAGAGCCTATTCCACCATGCATTTTTTTGTCTTTTGAGACAGGGTCTCTCTATAGTCACAGATGGCCTGGAAGTTGTTATGTAGACCAGCCTGGCCTTGAACTCGCAGAGATCCACCTGCCTCTGTGTCCCAAGTGCTGGGATTAAAGGTGTACACTACCACACCTGACTCCACTATGTACATTTAAACAACAGAAAGAAATGCAAGCTCCACTGTTGTCCCAAAGGAAGTCAGCATGTTTGTAAACTATGAAAAAATACATTTATTTATCACTTTAAAAATCTACAGGGTAGGGCTAGAGAGATAGCTCAGTGGTAAAGAACACTGTCTGCTCTTACAGAAAACCTAGATTTGCTTCCCAGTACCCACGTGGTGTCTAACAGCTGTCTATAACTCAAGTTCCAGGAGATCTAATGCCTTCTTCCAATCTCCATGGGCAGTGCGTTACACCAGTACTCTTACATGCATGCAGGCAATACACTTGTATGCATAAAAATTAATAAATAAAATGTTTTTAAAATTTTAGGGGGAGAAAATAAAGAGCTATAAAGTTAGCACATCTATCTCACATATTTCTGGTTAGAAAACCCAAAGCAGAGAGAGGATACTGTGATTTACCCAGCAGAATTGAAAAGGGAGAGGTAGGGAGAGATGCAATGGCTCTGTGGGCATCAAGGTCTCAGAAAGACTGATGTTCTGTGTGTGTGTAGGGGGGTGGTGGTGGTGGTGGTGGTGGCGGCACGCGTGTGTGTGTGTGTGTGTGTGTGTGTGTGTGTGTGTTTTCCTGCTGTTTTTTTTTTTTTTAGTTTGAGCCAAGAAGAAAGTGAATAACAACTGCTTTTCTATTCTATAAAGCCAAGTACTGGGACAGCCTACAAGAGGTAGAAAAACAAGAGAAGATAAGATCTTAACTGTGGTACCCAGAGTAGACATTTGCTTCTAACCTCGGAAGCAGAGGAAGTGGTAGAGTTTTAGAGTGTTGCTTGCAAAAACTGAAGTTCTACCTGAGGCTGGAGCAATGCAGACATCTCCAAGGCCTCTCAATATAAGCAACAATGCCAACACAAATTTTATTTGACTGAAAATAAGTTCTGTCCTCTAAAATTTTCAAAACCTCTTGAGAAAAATTTCCCTAAGTCTTTTACTCCCAAAACCCTTTGCTTCAAGTTTGGCTGGGGAAGATCAATATAAGAAGATTCATTGCTGATGGGATTGCAAGCTTGTGGAACCACTATGGAAAGCAGTGTGGAGAAATCATTAAAAAAAACCCAACTAAAAATGAATCTACCATATTATCTGGTTATACCACTCCTTGACATATACCCAAAGGATTCATCCTGATGCAGAGACACTTGTACATCCCCATTTGCTGCTGTTCCTTTCACAATAGCTAAGAAATGAAAGCAACCTCAATGTCCCTCAGGTGATAAGTGGATAATGATAATATGGTAATTTATACAACGGAGTTCTACTGACCAGTCAAGAAATGTGGAATTAAGCTGGGCGTGGTGGTGCACGCCTTTAATCCTAGCACTCAGGAGGCAGAGGCAGGCGGATTTCTGTGAGTTCAAGGCCAGCCTGGTCTATAGAGTGAGCTCCAGGCCAGCTGGGACTAAAGGGAGACCCTGTCTCAAAAAGACAAAAAAAAAAAAAAAAAAAAAGTGCGGGTGTTGGCGCACGCCTTTAATCCCAGCACTCAGTTGGCGGCAGGCAGATCTCTGTGAGTTCAAGGCCAGCCTGGTCTACAGAGTGAGTTCCAGGAAAGCTGGGCTATAGGGAGACCCTGGCTCAAACACACACACACACGTACAGAAAGAAAGAAAAAGAAAGAAAGAAAGAAAGAAAGAAAGAAAGAAAGAAAGAAAGAAAGAAAGAAAGAAAGAAAGAAAGAAAGGAAGGAAGGAAGGAAGGAAGGAAGGAAAGAAAGAAAGAGAAGAAAGAGAAGAAAGAAAAAGAAACTGTTATACTAAGTGAAGTAACACAGACCTAGGAAAACAAATGAGGTATGCTCTCCCTCATTTGTGGATCTTAACACCAAATCCTTACATGTGAGTATATATCCTGATGTAACTTCAGCAGCCAGGAAAATGGGAAGGAACCAGGGAGGTACAGGGAAAGAAGGAGACAGAGAGAGAACACTAGGAGACAGGTGTTACCAAGGGGAAAATGGATAAAATGGGGGTGTTTAAGTGGGAGAGGCAGAGAGAGGGTTATATAAAGAACTATGGAGGTAAGAGGTAAAGGTGAAGAAGGAAGTCAAGAGAGGGGAGGCCATAGAAGACAGGTATTATCAAGGATGAAATGGGGAAAATAGGGGTACTTTAACTGGAAGGGGGGCATGTTATACAGGGAGAGATAAATAATGCCTAGCTGGTATAAACACCCAGACAGAAATGTATTAGTTCAAAAACCTATTGAAAAATTACACATACAATATCTCTACATGAGTCCATGTATATAGCTGAAGGCTATATAACAAGAAATAGTGCCAGACAGGAGAAACCTTTTGAGTTGTTGGGCAGGGTAGTACAAGAGACTCCCAAAGTTACACAGGCTATTGCCACAGCCCTTGATTGCCTCCCAGAATATGAAAGGGTAAGAACCTATTGCTGAAGACAGGGCATACCCTGGACACAGGACATGGAGAAATGGAGCTGGAACTGATCTGGAAGCTACCTCCTCTGAACACTAGCTCTCAAAGTTTTGGAGAGAACACTATGTAAAATGCTAAGGAAGATCATTAATCAATGGTCCAATCCTAGCTTTAATGCCTAATAATCACAACAGTGACTGGCACAGCAAACCGTATTGGTACAGTAGTGGCACTTTTATTTGGGGGGTAATCAACCACCTAATTGGGCATATAAAGACCACTCAGTGGGAGGGAACTCATGTGTGGCGCTGTAAACATAGCCAAATACATATGGCTGGAGAGGTCACATCCCTATACAAATGTAATTTCTTACTATGTGATAAATATGGATCCTTTTCAGACAAGTATGCCAGTCGCCACTCATCACAGAAGTTTCTTTTGCAACAGAGAGAGACCATTACAGCATTCCACAACTGGCTGCATAGATTAAGTATCTGTGAAATGCCCAACCCTAAGTGACATATTTACAATGCAACCTCTATACCTAAGACTCATGGAATGCAGTGCAATATACAGAAAATATCAATGCATCTTTCAACTCTGGTCAATGAAACTCCCTCATTCAACAGAGGGCAATGAACCCAGGGCTCATGGACTATTACAGAAGAGAGAGTGGAAAGATTGTCAGATAATGTCTTACAGGCTCCTGGGACCTTGCTCATATGAGCTTATAACGATTGTGACAGCATACACAAGATCCATGCAAACTCAAGTAGACACAGAACTGTGGAAATGGGCAGAAGGCCCCAATCTTAGCCGAAGAACTATTGGGGAACTGATTACTACTGGGTGAGGAAGAGCTGATCTTCTTTAAGGGAGTGACTCTAGATAGGCTGACTAGACCCCAGCGGGTGAATGTGCACAGAGAGATGTCAGGGGACACTAACTTGACTTGATAGACCTTAGCATAAATGGCAGAATGCATGAAATCCAGTGGAAGGGGTGTGGAAGGGTGCTGATGGGGAAGGGGGTATAATGATGATTAAGGTGTTGTGTATGAAATACATGAAAATTCAATAAAAAATAAAAAGCAAAAAAGGGATATATAAACTCCAACACAACCTTGAAAATGTGAGAAAAAGATTAGTTATAATAGTTAAACTTGGCATTAAAAAGTATCACTGTACTTAGCTTTATATCTTAACTACATACACTAATGAGCTATACTATTGACAAATTTCAAAAATAATTGCTGGATATAGAAGTGCATCTCTGGGGGCTGGAGCGATGGCCTAGCGGTTAAGAGCGCCGACCGCTCTTGCAGAGGACCCGGGTTCGATCCCCAGCACCCACATGGCGGCCGAAAACCGTCTGAAACTCCAATTCCAGGAGAACTCCAGTTCCAGGGGAGTCCGACGCCCTCTTCTGACCTCCGCGGCATTGCACGTCACGGGTGCACAGACTTGCATGCAAACAATACATTCATACACATACGGAAATAAAAAAAAAAAAAAAAAAAAAGAAGTGCATCTCTGTCTTCATCCATTTTCCACCAGTATAGTAAGTGGCATGGAACAATCAGCTATGGTTTTGGAGGTTTCTGGCCATGATTCATTGGCCCCATTGCTTTGGACCCTGGTAGGCCATTGCAGCATGTGGTAGTGTATAACAGACTGAAACTTCTCATCTCATGGCCAGCAAGCAAAAGCAATTAAGAGGTTGGGGCCGGATTCATATTCCCTGCTTTGAAGCAGACCATAAATGACCTGGGGACCTCTTACTGGGCCCCCCACCTCCAAATGGTCCACTACCTCACAATAGCCTGAGGCTGGCAGCCAAGTCTTTAACACATGGGTCTCTGGGGGACATTTTAGATCAAAACAATAGAAGTATCTTATTTCACCTCTCTTAATTCCCTACCTTTTAGACCTAGGATATCTAAATCATCACCTTCTATAAATAAAGTTTTCTCTATAAATTATAAAATATCATCTTGCAGATAGCAAGACCTTGATCAATGGGTATAAATTATAAGGATGTAAAATTATCCTTACCATAAAAAAGGAACTTTAATATCCCATAATACAGTAGACTGTCTCACTCAGAGTTAGCTGTAATCAGGCTTAGTCAGTTCAGTCAAGCCAAGACTGTGATCATGTGTGGAGGATGTCTGGATGGAGTTCTGGAGCTTGATGGGCCTGTATTGCAAAGATCTCTTCACAATATAAGATTACATTATTTTGAATAAAATAAATCCAACTTTGAATACTCTGGTCTCTGCAACATTTCTGCTTTCATAGGGTAATTAATTCATCAATACATATGAATAAAGCACTAATTTAAAAGTGAGAGAATAAAAGCTTTGAGTGACTTGTAAACTAGAGCCCCATCATGCTAAATTTAAGGTCTTTTAGAGGACTCTTTTAGTGCTTTTTAAAATTCAGCCTGGGGATGTTGATCAGTGATACAGTGCTTAGCTAGTATATACAAGGCCCTGAACTCAGTCCTCAGCAACAGAACAAACGAATCCAGATTTCGGCCTTGGATTCCTTTTCCATGTGTTCCTAGGGTGTCCTTTACCTCTCACTAGCCAATGTGTTCTTCTATTTCATGTCTTACCCAACCCATTCATTATATCAATTATGCCTGATTACAAGATACTTTCATGGCAGATTGATTCCCATTGCAGACCTGAGTGAAATCACTGTATCATTTCATCAACAACCTTCCATCTGGACTTTCTCACTATGTATATACTATAAACATCAGGCTGGCCTAAAAGCATAAGAAAGTGGTGTCTTGAATGAAAACATACATTGCATAAAATACATTTGTTTCTTTTAACTCATTAAGAGTTATTTAAAAACTGAAAGCAAAGTTTATTCTTTACTAAAACAGGGAATGCTGTAGATAGAATGGAGTTTTCCTTCTCAGTGTCCTGGGGAAACACATTGGTGTGATAGCCACTCTGGGGATATTACTAGCCATGCACCTAGCTGGGGACCATGGGCTCAGACTGTAACCAGTGCAGCTGAAGAAGTTCTTGTCAGATCCTTTTGCATCACAGAGATGTGAAAATGCTCATTTCAGTTTTCTTGCGTTGTGATAAATACCATCACCAAACCAATTTGGCAGGGGGTGGAGGAGCGTGTGATTTTCTTACAGGTTATATAGTCCATCATTAGAGAACCCAAGGTAGAAACTCAAGGCAGGAGCTTGGAGCAGAAACTGATGCAGAGAACATGGAGAAATGCTGCTTACCTGCTTGCTCAACTACATTTCTTTTCTCTTCCTTCTCCCCTTCTTCCCCCCCTCTTTCTCCTCCTCCTCCACCTCCTCCTTATCTTTTTGATACAGGCTCTCCTTGCAGCTCCAGCTGTCCTGGTACTTGCTGGTACTCCCTATATAGACCAGGCTGGCCTTGAACTCACAGAGATCCACCTGCTGCTTCCTGAGTGCTGGGATCAAAGGCATGCGCCACCATGCCTGGTCAACCACCTTTCTTATAGAGCTCAGGTCTCACCAAAGATTGTTCTGCCCACAGTGAGTTAGGCTCTCCCACATCAATCAGCAGTTAAGAAATTACCTCACAGACATGGTCACAGACAATTCTGATGGAGGAAATTCCTCAACTGAGGTTTCTTCCTCCCAGATGACTGTAGTTTGTATCAAGTTAACAAAAACTAATCAACACAGCATATGACACGTACTAGTCTTCATGGAATATTTTAGATATTCAGGAAGGAGAAATCATATGGACAGGTAAATAAAATTATGTTGAACAGTCTCCACATAATTTATTCCACATTTGTATTACCTACTAGTTATATAAATAAACCAATGGTTAAGGAAAGAAAAATAAAAAGAGTATTTGAGTAAGAGTAAACTGTGGATCTAATAATCGGCATTTGAGGCTGAGGCAATGGTTTGGTTGGCAAAGTGCCAATCTGACAATCATGAGGACCTAAAGTTTGGATGTCTGCATCCATGTAAAAGATGGCTAGTACAGTGCGTCTATAACCCCACTGCCAGGGAGGTAGAGATACCTGAATTCCTGAAGTTCATTAGTCAGTTAGCCACTCAGTTGGTGGACTCCAGATTCAGCAAGAGACTCTGTTTCAAAAACAGTGTGGAGAGTGATTGAGGAGGAACACACACATACACACACACACACACACACACAGATGTGCATCTCACATAAACATGTATATACACCACCTATAAGCATGCTATTTAAATATATAAAATATATATTCAATAGCTGTATGACTTTAGTTTTTAAATATATAACATTCATTCATTCCAAATAAGGATCCAGTCATGAAAAGAGCATAGAACAGTAATTTTAAAAGGAAATAAAGTTAGCGACCTAAAGGACTATTATATATGCTCCACATTTTACAGACACTCCAGAATTCTTTTTCATCTCTTCTCTCTTTTTCTTCCTCATTTATTCCACTCATTTCTGTTCCCATCTGGTTCCCGTTTTCCTTTCACACAGATCACAAAGATGTTCAAGACAAGTTGAGAAGAGAGCAGTACAGTTCAGAAATACACCTGCACAAATAATTAAAAGATAAACTTGGATGGGTTTAACAGGATAAGTGAAGAATAGAAAAGTATGATGGACATACAGCAATGGGAGAGTTTTCACAAGGCCACAAGTCAGGGAAGGCCACATAGGTGCTAGCAGTAGAAATAGAATGTGTGTGTGTGTGTGTGTGTGTGTGTGTGTGTGTGTATGTGTCTACATGTGACAGGAACTATGGAGTCATAATCCACCAGATCTGGAAAGACAATGGACAATAGACAAACTGGGCAGGGATGAGGTGGAGACAAAGAAGCCTGTAGCCTTTCAATTATTTTACAATTTTGTCAGAGTTCAGAACATATAGTAGATGAAGCTGTCTTCCCTCTCCTTAGGTCTGGGCCCATGGCTCACCTCCATGCAGGCTGGAAAGTCCCCGCTTGTCTCACGCACTTCCCCTGTCTCCATCCAACACTCCCTCCTGCTGCCTGCACTGCAAAGATCAGAACAAAGAAATGGCATGAATGGCGCCAAAGCCCAATTCTGCATTCTGCAAAGCTGATGCAGCCTACCTAGGTATCTGTGGGAGGGTCCAGTCTATAACCATACCTGGACACAAGTCCAGCTCCAGACCATGTAGCTTTCCTCTACCCGCCCCCACCCCCACTTACAAAACCTCCGTGTTCTAACTTGGCTTGTGACTTCCCTGGCCCCTGCCCTTGGGACCCAGGAATCTACCAGGGAGCCACACCTCTGAGTAAACCTGTGTCTGTTTTTAATCTGGTATGATTTGGCCTCTTTGTGTCTGCGGAATCTTTCATTTGGTGCCGAACCTGTCTGGAATTGCATACCCTGGGCTAGGGGGGCTAGGCCTGGGCAACTGGGGGTCCCCTCCTCTCTCTCTCTTCCCATGCCTGACACAACTGGCTTTCACTGCCAGCAAGCTGCCCATTTCCAGCCTCTGCCTCTGAGGCACCAACACCTCTTTCTGGTCTACCCCTCCTGAAGTTGCTGCTGTGCCAGGACAGGCCCGTTCAGTTTGCAGAGACAGTCTCTACTCAGGGGAGCTTTGTCAGCCCAAGAGACATCTCTCTCAAGGCTGCCTCCCCCTCACTCCCCCGCCCTGCTCAGCCCCAGGCTAGGTGGGGGACGCCCTGCCTTAGTCTTTGGTTTCCAGCTCAGGGTTGGTAATAGGCAACTCTGAGGCTAAACCTGATCTTCAGACACCCCTGGGGTGTTTCCTAACAAAATTTGTCTCAATTTTGGGGGCCTCTGCCCCCATCCCTCCCCCTGTAGCCAGTGCTCAATGGCCCAGGTCATGTGGGCTCAGGGTTAGGCACCTCTAGACACCCATTCCTCCAAAGATCCACACCCTGAGCCTTCCTCTCTGCCTGAGCCGCCTGTGTCACTGGCACCCCCCCCAAGCCCTGCCTATCCCTCCTCCTTCTTCACCACCACAAACTCCACCAACTGGCCAGCCTTCTCCTCTTTACCCACCCCTTTCTCCTCCTCCTCTGCCTCCTCCCACTGCCCCCCACCCCCACCTTCCTCACAGCCACACCCTACACCATGGTCCTCACCCTCCCACTGGCCTACCCCCACCCCTCAGTCCTCCCCAATTGCTTCTCATGCCCGGTCCTGGTAGTCCTTTGCTCTCCTCTGTCCCCTCCAACAGGTGGTCCAGACTGAAGGGGTCATTCCTGTGCATGTCCCTTTCTCCCTCCAGGACCTCTCCCAGACTGATAACCTAGACTCCTTTTCTGCTAATCCATCTGCCTATATCAAAGAGTTCCACTATTTTTCCTATCTCTTAACTATAAAATTATACAAAAAAAGTATCTCCCATAGTCTACATTTAAAGGATACAATTAAGTCATATTTCTGTCATGTGTCCAAGCTGTTTTTATGTTCTCCCATATGTCTCAAATTCATGTAATTGTCTGTCATGTGTCCATGTTCTCTTTTATTTGGGGGGAGGTCCTTTTAGAGACAGGGTCTCCCTGTAGCCCCAGCTGTCCTGGAACTTGCTCTGTACACCAGGCTGGCCTTGAACTCACAAAGATCTGCCTGCCTCTGCCTCCCAAGTGCTAGTATTAAAGACATGTGCCACTACACCCAACCCATGTTCTCTTATGTGTTGGTTTCTGGGGGTGGGGGGGAGTGAAAAGAGCAAAAAGAGTGGCCACTGTAGGTAGAGACAGGCCTCCTGTGGCTACATTATCTTAAATTGCCTGCCTGTTATTCACACCTCACTCTGCCCCTAGGTGAGAATGGTTTGTAACAACTGGTGACTCATTTGTGACCCAAGCACATGATGCAAGTGTTGTATACAAGGGGCCTGATGCAGAGGTCTAAAGTTGGCTGAGAGAGATGACATCACTCTGTCTATATAAAGAGTGGACTGTTTACCCAAGTGTAAAAAAAAATCAGATTTGATACCCAAGTGTAAAAAAAAATGGACTGTAAACAATAAATTGAATCTCCATTACCATCTGATGAAATTTCTGGATCCATTGTTTCCACACCTGTGTAATTTTAAGCCCATCAGGCTTGTGTTGAGTGTTGAGTGCTAGGAGAAATTTGGCTGAGGAGAACCAATCTGGTGCCAGCCTGTGAAGCCCAGCATCGGTGCCTACAGCACAATGACTGGTGTGAGTGGTGAGTCTGTGCTGGTGGAAATAGACTGAGGAGTGCTGATCAAGTGTCAGTCTGAGAGGTCCAGAAGTGGAGTCGATAGGTCACTGTCTGGTGTAGATGTTAGGTGCTAACGTTGGGGCTAGAGAAAGGTTAGCAGTCCTAAGGTTAGACAGCCACGGGCAGCTACTCTTTTTCCTTTTTCCTTTAATCCAGTGGCTCGGTTTGCGTCTCCAAATGTGAGAGGACACAAACTACAGGCCACTTCAAGGTTCTTCCATTCTTTTTTTTTTTTTTTTTTTTTTTTGTTTTTGCGATTCAGGGTCTCCCTGTAGCCCCAGCTGTCCCTGGAAACTCAACCTGTAGACCCAGGCTGGCCTTTGAACTCCACAAAAGATCTGCCTGCCTCTGCTTCCCAAGAAAGCTAGATAAGACGTGCGCCACCACGCCAGTGGTTCTTCCATTCTTTATTGTGCACAAAAACTATTAGTTTAAATTTAATTTTGGCATGACTCTTCAAAATATATTCAAAGGCCATGATATCCTGGGTTCCCTAGATATCTTCAGAGTATCCAAGCTGGTTATCTGAAAATTTTAAATTTTGTTCCCTGTTAGACGAGTCCTGTTTTTCCCAAAAGTAAACTGGTTCCCCTTAAATATCTAACAGAGCCAGTATCTAAGCTGCGGTTATCTGAAATTTGTTATCTGTTAGACCTTAATTTCATTTTTCCCAAGGTATTTTCACTCTTTTGTTTGTTTACTACAAGTGTTTTGATTTCAGTTTCCATTCAAATTTCTTTTATTGCTTTCAGACCTCTGAAAATCTGATTTTAACCCTTCCAATATTAGAAGTTTATGAACCAGTGTATTTTTTCTTCTCCTTTACATAACCAGGCTCTGACAGCTGTGCCACTGATCCTCTGACCAAAGACCAATTTAAAACCTAATTCGGGGCTAAGAGAGAGTGGCTCAACGGTAAAGAAGCACTGACTGCTCTTGTGCAAGAAGGACCCCAGGTTTGATCCCAGCACCCACAATGGGCAGCTAAGAAACTATCTTTAAAAAAATTTTTTTATTATTATGTTACGTGTAATGTGTATGAAAATGTACTGTCTGCATGCAGTTCTGTGCACCTGTGTCGTGCAATGCGCGGAGCAGAAGAGGGTTTTGGATTCCCCTGGAAACTGGAGTTCTCCTGGAATTGGAAGTTTACAGACGGTTCTTAGCCACCAATGTGGGTGCCTGGGGATCGAACCCAGGTCCTCTCAAGATCGTCAGTGCTCTTAACCCAGGTTATCTCTCCAGTCCCTAAGAACTATCTTTATTGCCAAAGTGTGGGACGTGTGCCTTTGATCCTAGAACTCAGGAGGCCGAGGCAGTGGGATTGCCAAATGAGTTCAAGGCCAGCCTGGTCCTAGCAGATGAGCTCCAGGCTAGCTGGAACTAACTAAAAGGAGACCCTGGCTCAAAAAAAACCAAAAAAAAAAAAAAAAAAAAAAATCCCTAGATTCATTCATACCCTGGCACTTGGACAGTGGCACATGGTACCTTGAAAAACTATAATTTCTAGCACTTGGGAGGCAGAGGCAGGCGGATCTTTGTGAGTTCAAGGCCAGCCTGGTCTACAGAGTGAGTTCCAGGACAGCTGGGGCTACAGGGAGACCCTGCCTCGAAAAGACCAAACAAACAAACAAACAAACAAACAAACAAACTACAATTTCTTCCCTCCAATAAAACAGCCTAAAAATTGCTGGGTGTGGTGGCACATGGGAGGCAGAGGCAGGTGGATCTCTGTGAGTTCAAGGCCATCCTGGTCTACATAGCCAGGTCCAGGCCAGGCTAGCTGGGACTAAAGGGAGACCCTGTCTCAAAACGATCATAAAACAAACAAACAAACAAACAACAAAACCAACCTAAAAATAGATAACTGTAATGTGTGCAAAATAACCGTCTTCAGACCTTATTATGTTTATTTTATTTTATAGAATTACCAAATGATTTTGTGTATGTGCCACTGTGCCCCCCACCCTTTGCCTTCCTCTCTCATTCTAGGTTCCTGAATACCCAACGTCATGCTTTTGGTATTGTCAGTTGCTGAATTATCTTTGTTTTGTACTGCCTTAGTAAGACTGAATGCCTCCTGTCACTGCATTCTTTAGCTTCTCCTTTGATGAAACTGTCTTTAATTTCCATATTGTCATTTTAGTTATGGCTAGCCATTAGTACAAATTGGGTATATAATTCTGTTCTCCATCACTTGTTAAAATATTTCAAGAAGTTCATAGTTTTATAACTAAATGTAGAGAACATTTGGCGACAGCATGGTAGAGAAACTGCATTAGCCACCTCAGCCTTGAGAATGTGATGAAACTAATTAGGGCTGCATGCTGTAAATGATATTTCAAAAGATTCTTTCTCCAAAGGAAATCTTTTAAGTTTGACAGCAATGTATGCTACTCTGTTCAGTACAAACACTAAGATAAAAAATCTCATGTGTGAATGTGTGGATACATGTGTGTATGTAAGGTGTTTTCTCCAAATGAAAGCATTTATGTCTGATAGCAATATATGTGCTTCTGTTCAACACAACCTTTATAAACTGTCAACACCAAAATTAATTATTAGAACCTTATGTATGAGTGTATATATAAAGTACTGTTAGCTTTTAAGAATTCCATAATGGGGCTAGAGAGATGGCCTAGCAGTTAAGAGCACTGACTGCTCTTGCAGAGGACCCAGGTTCGATCCCCAGCACCCACATGGTGGCCGAGAACCGTCTGAAACTCCAATTCCAGGAGAACTCCAGTTCCAGGGGAATCCGACACCCTCTTCTGACCACCATGGCATTGCACGACACGGGTGCACAAACCTACATGCAGACAGTACATTCATACACATAGAAAATAAATAAATAAAATTTTTTAAAAAGTTAAAAAAAGAATTCCATAACGTAGTTATATTAAGAATTTATTGGACCATTGATAGACAGTATAACTTTTATAGGGTGTCATCACTGAAATTTATTATTTTCAATATGTTTATATCCTTATTATGAGGAAATTGTGTTCCACAGCTGGAGATTCTTGGTACCATGCAGCCTGTGGACAGCCTTAAAAGTTATCATTTTAAATATTTTATCTAAAATAATTTTTGTAATATCATAGAGATTCAGTACTATTATTATAAAAATCAATGTTGCAACCAAAATTTTAAGTCCATCCCTTTGGCATGTATGCACACCTTGTTACAGATCCAGATGAAATGCACATATATACATATTGAGGTACCCATACATACTGAAAATGTTTTATATATCTCTGTTATACTTTTCACATGTTACTTTTGATATTTTCAAGAAAAATTAGGTTTTACTTCCGGGGTCCACATGGGACAGTCTGAATGAAACCTATTTTGGCTAGCTTGATTTAAGTATACGTATTTCCTGTCTGCTGTAGCTATGTGACCTCCCTCCACTTTTTTTTCCCTTCTCAAAACTATAATTCAGAATCTGGGGGGGTACAGCAAAAACAAACTATGTATGTTTATAGTAAAAGAGCTTTGATTTTAGATAAACCTAAAGGGTATTATTTTCAGCCACTTTATTTTTTTGGCCTTGTTTCCTGGGCTATGTCTACTTGACCTAAAAATATTAAACTTTTTCTTTCATGATTTAAAGCCATTCTACCTAGAGTACCAAATACTCTACTGGATAGCTTTATTGTCAACTCGACACACCTGAAATAAGGAAACGTCATTAAATGCTTTCATTGGACTGACGTGACCATGTCTGTGGATATTTTCTTAATTGTTAATGATGATAATGTGGGACGGCCTACTCCATTGTGGGCAATGCCATCCCTGGACAGATCTTACTGTATTGTATAGTACAATTGGCTGAACCTGGGCCAGCACAACAAGCCAGTAAGCAGCATTCCCTCCTAGGTGTGCTACAGTTTCTACCTCAAGGCTCCTGCCCTGAGCTCCTACCTTGGGCTCCCCAAGTAATAAACTGTAACTTGGGAAATGTAAAAGCAAATAAACCCTTTCCTCCCCAAGCTAGTATTAGTCAGAATGTTTTGTCACAGCAATTCAGGATTTATTAAAAATATTTAAGTCGCTGTTCAAGCTTTATTTATGGTTATATAGTGATCAAAATACCAAATTCATACAACTGACCCTATTGGAGGTTAACAACCATAACTAATGCTCTAATCTCATTTGGCCAGAGAGATTCAAAGGGACAATCTTTTGGCCCTTGCCCTCTAAGGTCAAATTAAGTCCTATGGGTCTGTGAGGGTACCTCTATAAATGTCTTGTGATTGTGAATCACCAGTCTTCCCAGGCCAGAGAGGTCTTAGAGATTCCCTTAAGGGACTCCGGCTAGTGTCCAGTCTAAAAGAGGAAGGTCAACACAGAGGAGAGTCTCCTCATACTTAAAAGGGAAGCCCAGTCAAGTAAGACCTGACTTTGCCCTCATGTAGATGGAACTGGTAAAAGAAAGGAGCCAGGTGCTCCCCCAAGGCCTGAGTGACCCCTGAAGACCAGAACCTTAACTGACCTTAACAACAAAATTAAATTAACTTATCTGAGCTAACTGTATGTTTTTTTTAAACACCCCAACAGGAAACTATAATCAAAAGGAAAAATAAAGTAATTTATATCTTATTACAGAGAGCTAGGTGAGAGACCTGCCATGCTAAAAAACATCTCAGAGACAGGTGAGAGCTGCTGTGCTATTTATAATAACCTGTCAGAAATATTTGGGACTCGTGACTGAGGCCTCCCCAGAACCTACTGTCATGGTTATGCTGGCTCTCATCCTGGAGCTCTGTGTGCTAAAACTTTTTCTAAAACTTTCCAGTCCCTCTCCCAGGATTCCAAGGGGCACACAGATGTCAACTTCGTCCAGAAGCTGTCAGTCAGTGACCTTACTTGCCCTTTCTTCACTGGACCTCCTCACAGCTGACAAACAGGGCACCTTCCTGTTCCTGGGAGAGAAATGCTGCTTCTACATCAAGTCTGGCCTGGTGGAAGCCCAGATTGAGTTGCTACAGAAACTGGGAGAGGACCTCAGAAGACACAACCAGCCACCTTCCTCCCCGTGTCAGACTCCCCTTTTTGCCTGGCTTGCCCCCCATGGGACCTCTCATTCTCTTGGCCTATGGACTCTCAAGGTCTCCAGAGTGGCTGTCAACCAAATGGTCCTACAACCATAGGTTCCTTTGGGCACAAGCCCACCGACTCCTGACTCCCACTCCCCAAGTTGTCTTTTCCCAGCAGGAAGTAGTCAGATCTGAACTGGCACCCATATAACCAAAGAGGTCAGGATGTTAGGTCCAGCCGCCCCCACCCCCCACCCCCCTGGGGACCCAGGAATCTACAGGGGAGCAGCATCTCTGAATAAACCTGCATCTGTTTGTTTATAATCTGGTCTGATTTGGCCTCTTTGTGTCAGTGAAATCTTTCACCTCTTAGGGCAGCTTCTCTTCTTGCTTTGTTCAATGTGTGAAATTGAATACTTCTATTGATTCCTCTAACAAAATCCTCTCCATAAAGTTGAAAAGTTGGCATTTTTACTTGAGATTCTCTATGGGTGTGAATACATACAGTGTGGGTAGGTAGAAGGCAGTTACAAATAGGTGAGTCAGGTCTGTTTCTCTATAGCTCTGTCCTTTTCCCTACCTTTTCCCCATACAAATTTTAGCTTCCTTCACTTTGTGGTTCCTTCCCACCTACTTTCTACTCTTTTCCTCAGAGAACTGTATCTCACTCCATCTCCTCCTCACTCAATACTTACTACTGTCTTCAAGTCTTGGTAGTATTGAGGATGACATTTGCTCTCAGCAAACAAAAGATCTTTCATGAAAAGATCCACTCCCTCTAGATGGATTTTAAGTAGTTGGTTTTTATTACTATGACACACCAAAATGTTGGCCAGCACTGCTGGGTAGAGATTTTAAACATGGTTTTGAAATCGGAGCAAATATCTCCTATCACTCAGAAAGATGTAAATGTTTCTGAAGACTTTCTGCATGATTGTCAGTGTGAGAAATGAGATGTATCATCCCTCCCCATCATTTTCACTTTGTGCATTTCTTTCTTTTTCCTTTTCTTTTTTTTTTTTTTGGCCTTTTTGAGATAGGGTCTCCCTGTAGCCCCAGCTGTCCTGGAACTCACTATGTAGACCAGGCTGGCCTTGAACTCACAAAGATCCACCTGCCTCTGCCTCTGCCTCCCAAGTGCTAGGATTAAAGGCGTGCACCACCATGCCCAGCTCACTTTGTGCATTTCTATCTGTGGAAGGTTGACCTTATCCTTTGTCGTCTAGTGTCAGTCCTAATCACAGTTACAGGCACCTGATCAGATGACTGTTGGTAAGAAAGCTAATTATAATCTAAAGACACTAGGAAGTTCTTTTTTCATTCATGCCTGGATGAATCCTGAAGAAAAATACCACCTTCATAAAGTCAGCCTTAGAAGCACACAATATTCTTCTCTTTCTCTTTAAATCAAATCTTGTTATCCTCTTTTATAGAATGAGTTAGAAATCTATGACCTTTGGTTGGGAATTTGATGTAGATTTTTTTATGTTTAGAGTATCCAATCTGCTTTGTTCGTGGCTTTTCTATTACTAGGCAGAAATATTATTCCTAACCATATCATTTTTTAAAAATACAAATCAATATGGAATCAGAATCAATCTTCAAAGGACTCCTAATTTTCTGTGGTCTTGGATCAATGGAGAGATCTACCTTAAACTTGACATAACTCTAACCATTCATTGATTCTTTGAATACTTACCCTTTTGGGTAGACAGACTCTATATCTTAATTAATTATTCATTATGTTAATTATCAAGGTGAGCTAAATATATGATACATATCTTTGAAAATGAGAATATTTTATCGAAGGCCTGCTTCGATGTTTCTCAATGTCAGTGTTTTTTTTTTTTTTTTTTTTTTTTTTTT